>JAZHYW010042449.1:0-43207 GCA_037355805.1 Ixodes ricinus | reverse complement strand
AGAAGAAAAGGAAAACCCTTGATGAAAACAGCAACAACGGACGGTTTATTTTTCGACGTTTCGGCCGGAGTGCGGCTTTCGTCAGGAAGAACTTTTACAGATGAACGCTGGTGGTATTTATACAATGCTACGGTCGAGTCCAAGTTTCAAAAAACGGCGGGATGACGGTTGGAGTTTCCAAAGAAGCGTAGGAAGAGTTCCAGATGGGCAAACGTTTATACAATGCTACGGTCGGGTCCAAATTTCGGCGGGGTGACGGTTAGAGCTTTCGTGAGAGGGAAGCGTAGGGCAGTTCGTATCCGGGTGAAGAAGAAGTTCGTATCCGGGTGAAGAAGAAGCAGAAACCATCCGTTGTTGCTGTTTTTATATAGTGTTTTGCTTTTCTTCCCAGTTATACCCACGCCTTCGGCCCCCCGCCACCATGCCCGTTGTAGATATATATATATATATATATATATATATATATATATATATATATATATATATATATATATATATATATATATTTACGCGTACAACTTTGAAACGCTTTCTGCCGACCTACTGGCAACATCGAGCAGATCCACAGGTATATTGAAGGTTAACACCTTGTATATACTCCGTTTTACTCCATGTCCGACTCCAGCCGACGTCACACCCTGATGTAGCCAGTCAAGAAGCACCGAAATCGCATTGCCACGTTGATCGTCGTTTTCGAGCGTTTGCAATCCCCGGTTTAAAAAAAAAAGTCTATCATTACGCGTTTACTAATATCCCAATCTAAAACCGTTATTTCCAGTCCAAAAATCCATTTCATGGCCCCTTTAATGTCTCACCGAGAATATATATTTAAGTTCGTAGTACAGACATTGGTACAGATAGGAAACCATTGGCTCATCAGCGTTCCGCTGTCACTCGTGCCGAACACTGATGTTTGGGTGAACGCTGAGTTCCAGTTGAACGCCGATGAGGCCAATGGTGTCCATGGAGTCCACGTGGAGCGCAGGCCTCAGATCTGTGGCGTTCAAATTCCAGCACTTTACGGCCTATAGCTACCTGGGAGGAGTTCCCTCGAACCAACGCCCCCTATTTTCTGCGAACTCGAGCAGCCAAACCGACCTTGAGGCGTTGTTTTTTTCTCTTTCTTTTTCCTAGCCGAAGTTAACGACGTGGTCCGTTGGGAATTCCTTCGGTCAATATATCCTCGGAGGTTTTCAGCGTGTCGAAATGCCTCGCCTCTTGATGCGGACCCCTCACGCTAGCGCCGACAACGCTCCGACGGGCGCTTTCATCATCTCGAAGACTGAGAATGTTAGATTATATAAAAAAAAAATCGCTTAAGCCCTATGAAATTTAAGACAATCACCGAGCTTTCATTTTTTTTTTATAACTGTCAACTTTATAGATTGTATGCTTGTTATTGGCGCAGTCCTTTTTTTTTACATATGAACTCTCCTCTGCTGAAAAACCTGTAAATTATACAGTTCTTTTTAAAATAAATTGCGGACGAACGTTTATATTCAAAAATAGGGGGACATTGCACTCTCTGGACATCCCTTCTTTTACGATTTTATTTTACCGCCGGAACTGTTTTGTTTTATATTGTTTTGTTTTTCGCGGCTATTAGTAAATACACAAAAAAACTATATTTCTTTCACTTCTTTGACGCAACACCAACGCTCTAAGTGGCGGTGGATTCGCGGGCTTTTTTCACGCAGGATGTTATCGGAAGGCGTGACACTTTTTCGATTCCGTGTTTTCGGGGTTTATGCTTCCCCAGATTCGGGGGCGATTTCGCGGGCTTTATTCTTACCATTAAAAGGTTAAAATTGGTGAACAAAACAAGACGAAAAAAGACGCATGTTCGACATGGACGGGCGCCATCGTAAGTGTTTTTTTTTCGTCGTGTTTTGTTCGGTCTTTTTAACCTTCTAATCGATATCTACCAACTAGCCCCAACCAAAGTTTTTTCTATCCCCCCGATTTTTTTTTTTTTTTTTTGGTTTCAATTTTAGAGTTTTTACAGAAATCGCTGCCTAAAATATTCAACGGTCATGTTATCCCCCAACCTCCAAGGAACATGTGCGGGACCTGAAAACTTCCAAAACGTTCAGGTGCTCAGAACAGTAGCGAAAGGAACACTTGGCGTCCCTCCCGAAGAGGAAGACAACAACGAGGACGGCTCCATGGGGGCTAGCTGCGTTCCAAATCATCCCAAAATAACGCCGTACCCGCGTTCTGCACAAAAGTAGACTAATTGAACTTTTTTTGGCAGAGTACAAACCTTTGTGTACGCATAACAATTTGGAGGTTGTAAAGTAGGGGTGTGCGAATGCAGGTTTGAATTTAATAACACTTCGTCATTCGTAACTAGGGTTGAGTGTTTTGGGATAAATACGAAAGACGCAGATATGCATGACGGTAAATTTTTGGTCAAGTCCGATTTATCCGATGAACTCAGAATTTCGTTGTACCAATGTCACCCTCCACCCCCCCCCAAACAAAGAAAGAAAAAAAATTGACCGCATCTCCACGTGGTGAGTGATATTGATTGGGGCAAAGCTCTGGTGGTGCTGATGATACTGATTTGATTGTTCATAGGTAGTGCTGATGGTGCTGATTTTTTATTGCACATAGGCAGTGCTGAGTCCCGGGTTGCGTTTCGGCTTCATTATTACTGCTTTATGGTCGGTGAAATGCAGAGGCAGTGGTTCTTCTAGCGGATCAGCTTGGATCCGCTAGGAGCCGGGGGAACGCATCTCCACCGCTTAAGTCAACGGTCCATGTCAAAAAGAGAATGTGTGGTATGGAGCGTGGTTATATACGCATTTGAGCATTTGACCGCAGCGCCCTCTCGTCTATAAACGTTGAGCCAATGCATGCAAAGTTTAACGCGATTATGTGCGCATTTGACCGCAGCGCCCTCTCCTGTATAGACGTTGAGCGGCTACATGCAACGTTTCATCCATGACAGAAACCTCAGCTCTTGAGCTACTACCACATCTCAGAGCCCCCTACTCGTCCCGCAGTCATGGCCGAGTGGTTAAGGCGATCGACTAGAAATCCATTAGGGTCTCCCCGCACAGGTTCGAATCCTGTCGACTGCGCAAACATTTTTTTTCTTTTTTATGTGAGCACGGACGCCGGCCGGACGGACGGACGGACGGACGGGCGGACGGACGGACGGGCGGACGGACAAGGCTACAGCCTAAGGAGCTTCGCCCCTAAAAAGAGAGGTATTTTATCATTACGTTTGATCACCATACAAGGTCAAGGGTCCCGAGAAACTGCCGCCCCGCTGTTTTGATTTCCAGTTTGTACAATACTATTTGTACATTTTATATAGGAAGGATAGGTTGTGTTTTTGTAGCAGTGAAAGATATTTAACTCATAACAGATTGTATAAATGGGGAAGAAAAGGGCAAGGGGAGGGGGAGGGAACTCGAAGCTTCTCAGTTAGATCTTTGATCACTCCACCTCGAGCGGCCGCGGGTTAGTTTGATCAGTGGGATGGGATGACTATGATCTTTCCAGCGCCCACCTCCAGGAATTTATTGACTTTAAGGTTTTGACGTTTATCGAGGCAACACTTGTGTGCACCTTTCGTCCTGGGACAAACTAGTATTACCAATTGCAATGATACCAACACCAAATCCAACTGAAAAAAAAATTTATTAGAACAAACGCGTCTTTTTTTTCTTTATTTAAACATTTTACTTTCACATTATGGAAACATTTTTGTTTACAAATAGGAAACACTGCAAAATTAAACTTTAAATTTCGTAGAATTGGAAATCAAACAAAAATAAACTCCGACAAAATCATAAGTTTTGGGGGAAAATTTAAAAAGTACTTTCTGAATTCGACGAAAAACAGACTCAGAAAACAAATCATCCTATTCGCACCCTACGCGTTGCTGGAAAAAGCCACCAGACGACACCGCGCCATTCAATTCGAACCGGTAATCGCGCACCTCTATTGTAAAGTAATTGTGTCGCGTGACACAATTACTTAACTTTACGAAACATTCAGAAATAAAGAGCTAGCAGCTCTTTATTTGTGAATTTGCTGCATAATTGTATTAACCAAATTGTCGTTCAGTATCCAGGAGTGCCAATTTTATTAATGGGTGATTTTAATTATCCGAACATTATCTGGTTCGAAAAAAGCCTCGTATCTAACCCTTTCTCATCTGAAACTAATGAGTTTCTTGACCTGAGTTCTGACTTCAACTTTTCTCAACTGACCAAAGAGCCTACTAGAGTTACACCTCAATCCTCAAATATTCTTGATCTCGTTCTAACAACAAATCCAGACGTCATATCAACAATAACCTATCTGCTATTACTAAGCGACCATTTACGTCTACACTTTTCATTGCGCATTCCATTAGTAACTCCTAAGGTAACCATAAAACATATTCGTGATTATAGCCGTGCTGACTTCACGTCAATTCACTCAGAACTGTCCCAGTTTCTTGATGACTACTTAACTAATTTTTCAGAGCGCTCCGTGCAGTCAAATTGGCAGCCGTTCAAAAATGTTGTAGCATTTTTAACAGAAAAATACATACCCTCTAAAATAATTCGTTGCAACACTAACTCACCTTGATTTAACGCTAATCTGAGACGACTGCGAAACAGGAAGAACAGACTGTTTCGCGCTGCCCAGCGATCGTCCACAGACGCTCTATGGGCAGCGTACCATAAAGCTGAACACGGTTACACGTAAACTCTTAAGGAAACAAAATCACATTTTTATAATCACACTCCGCCTATCATGTTAGCGACTAATCTTAAACAATTTTGGAGTGTCATTAATCCGAACTTTAAGTTTGATATTAGTCTTCAGTCTTCAGATGGTACAAGTATATCTTTTGCTCATTGTGCAACGGTGCTAAACGATGTTTTTAGAATGTAATTTTCAGCCTGTGATGTCAGCCGAATACCTGCATCATCATGCACTATTTGTTCTACCGATGAACCCTGTAACAGTAGACGGTATTGGTGTGACTGGAATCATTAACAATATGAAACTTTCATCATGGGCCGGAATCGATGGAATCAACAGCAAGTTTTAAAAAATTGTAATGTGTATTATTCTATAATTCTCTCAAGCATTTCTACGCAGTCCCTTAACCTTGGCATACTTCCGAGCGATTGGTTAGTTGGGAAGTTGGTTCCTCTACACAAATCTGGTGTAAAGCATAATCGGCTCAATTAACACCCGATTTTTGAACACGTCATCTACTCGCAGTAGGTTAACTTTCTTGAATCTAATGACTTTATTACTACTTCACAACATGGCTTTAGAAAACATTTCTCATGTGACACGCAACTAAAATCCTTCACATATGATCTCCATCACTCTCTTGATGACCATTATGAAACTGATTGTGTCTTTCTGGATTTCTCAAAAGCATTTGTTAAAGTTTGTCATAAGCTTCTACTTCATAAATTGCAATCACTTAACATCGACTCACGCATACTTAACTGGATCCGCGCCTTTTTAACGAACCACCTACAATTCGTCACTGCAAAAAATACCCATTGTCGCACTGTTCCAGTCAATTCAGGCTTTCCACAGGGCTCCGTGCTTGGCCTGCTACTGATTCTTATTTACATTAATGACCAGGTACTGAACATCTCTTCTTCCATCTGCCTGTTTACTGACGATTGCGTATTATATAGAAAAATAACTGACATATCTGACATATTATTTCTACAATCAGACCTTAAACAGATATCATTATAATGTAACCAGTGGCTAATGAAACTAAACACTGACAAATGTAAATATACGAGAATATCACGTGGTTCATCACTGCCTCTCACTTATCACCTTAACAGTAACCCTCTCGCATCACTGTCAAGTTACAAATACCTTGGTGTTCATATAACGTCTAACCTTTCTTGGAAACTTCATGTCGAATACGTGATTAACAATTCTAATCGTATGTTAGCACACCTTAAAATAAATTTCTTTCTCGCTCCGTCCTCCCTGAAACTAACCATGTACAAAACTCTAATCCGCCCAAAATTATATATGCCGCCGCTGTGTGGGACCCTTCACACTCTTCATTAATTTCCCTTATTGAATCTGTCCAAGACCGTTCAGCCCGTTTTATCATGTCGAACTATCACCGCACTGCAAGCGTTTCTAGCATAAAAACCTCTTTAGGCCTGCTATCACTAACGCATCGCAGTAAGATCTTTCGTTTGTCTTTTCCATAAAATATGTCATCAAAAAACTGACCTTCGTCGTAATCTAATTTTCCCACGATTCTACATCTCTGCTCGCATTGATCACAGTCATAAAGTCGGTATGCCAAATTTTAAAACTTCGTTGTTTTAATTTTCTTTTACTCCCCAAACATCATTGGATTGGAACCACCTTTCCGCCTCAATAGCTAACATTGCTGATATTGTTCTGTTTAGGAGAGTTCTAACTAACATGTGCACATTGTCCTTATAGTTTTGATGTCCATTCCCCTCTTCAATGTATTATTTCCTTGAGGGTATTTGAAATAAATAAATAAATAAATATATTTAGGCAGCGGGGAGTTAATAGTCAGCCCCAAACGATATACTGGGTGTTTCGGCTGCAGACGAGAAAGTTTGCGATCGTGTGTCAGTACTGCCTGACGCACGTATTATACGTGCGTCAGGCAGTACTGACACACGATCGCACGCCATATGTCTCTCCTCTAGGTCTAGAGCCACTAAATGAGCTACGGTTAGAGTTTTGGCACTCTGTTCCCCGATGTTGTTGTGGGCGCCACCATCTTGATGCTAGTGCAGAGGAGACGCAACTGCCACTCGTCATGATTCAAAAGTGAGACTTCCTCAGTATTCGATACGCAGTTAGGAAGCTCACGTAATATTGTTTTTCTCTGTCACGAACTATTTACACATTTGTGGTGGACGGAAAAGCATTTCCTGTGATTTCAGATAAGGCGCCAGATAAATGGCAACCATGTTTTAAGCTGCAAGATGGGTAAGGGTCGTTACTCTGGAGCGTAGCTTATTTGGTGGCACTATCTAGGTGGACACGAACAGAGGCGGGAAGAGACCCCTCTTACAATTCCTGTATAGGCTCCCTACGGGAGCCACAGTTCCGCGTTCATCCCCGTAGCGCAGGCTTTCTTGCACGGAATTCGGAGTTTACTCCTCACATGATCGGATCTCGGCGAATAGCGGCGCGGCTGCGCGCCGAAAACAAACGCGCAACTCTGGCTCCTGTAGGGAGACTATAGCCAGCCGGCAACGGCCAGGCGGAGCCAGCAGAGTGAGAGCCCACGGTAATACCCTGTCTCGTTGTCACTTGGCAAAGGGTGAACGATAAGCCACACATTGCGTGCCGAACGCTTCGAAATGCGCGACGTACACGAGCGCAACGCACACATATTAGAGCATGACGCAGCGAAAAGTCCGATACTTCTTTGGAGTAGAGACGCGCTCCGTTGATACGCAGTCACGCTCCCATTGGCCCGCTTGGGCCGTAGCGTCCGCTGTACTTGTACGTTACGCGATCATGGCTTCCGGCGATACCCAGTATTTCTTGCTTCAGACACTAGGCTAAGCGGCGCCACCAGAGTAAAAACTCACGTTTGAACAATGCAGACGCCACTCCCAGGGGTACCCAATATTTCTTGCTTCAGTCGCTAGATGGCGCCAAACCAAAGAGCATTGCTGGTTGCCTATACAGGAACTCTTACCCCTCTTAGAAACGAGCGCCATCTCGTAGCCGCTTCGCCAATTATCCCGAGTTTAGCGTCGTCTGCACCCTTATATTCCGAGCATCTATTGGACGCGAGAGTTGCGTCAGTGTTCCGCGAGGACTCGTATCCAATCATGCGCTTCGTGCCCCCGTTGGATGCATGGATGTGAATGGCTATACTCTTTGTACCTGGCGGTAGCTTGCGCCACCTAGCCTTGCCTAGACATCCCAAAATTGGCTACCACCAATGTTACCCGATGGGGTTTTGAAAATGCTTATATAGAACCTAGGATTGCTCAATTCTCTAGCGCGAGCTTTCGCTCCGCATGCTCCGAGCTGCGACGCGTTATAGGGTAACTCCGGTAAGTTTTCCCAATTTTAATTAAACGTCTGTTTTTTGTTTTTTTTTGCTTTTCTTGTGGAAAGTGTAGTTGAATTACATAACGTATATATTTTTTTTATGCCTCGTGTAGTTTGTAGCAATCTCAAAAACTTGTTTTGGGGGCCTATGGCTCAACCGAAACTATACCGGCTTGAGCATGATGGCAACCCTTGTGATCCTCTGCATGGTCATCGTGCGTCGTAAGATTCGTACCGCAATACCACAAACAAAAACAAAAAAACCAATTGTCTTAGTTGCAAGAGCAGTCCGGATCAGTTAGGTACGATGCTACGGCTGTTTCACTGCATTAGTTTGTAGATATCGAACACCTGCAGCAAAATTTGAAGCTTGTGAGTGTTGGTACGACATACTTCACAAGATGAAAACAGCGCAAAAAAGACGGACCGGATGAAGGAGGACATGGACAGAGAGCTGTAGAGAATCAACCGAAAATCACAAAAAAGAAGATACCGTGTCTAATCTAAAACAAAAACAACCAAAACAGAGGGCTCGCGTTGAAGCCAAGCGATTCAAGAGACCAGAAAATTAATCTCCTGCCTTGAGGAGTCAACCGAAGGACTGTTGACACACAGCGTCTAATCTTTCTGTTTCTAATGCCTCAAGAACCGCGCGTGTCATCTGCTCCCGGTGATGTTTTCCAATCTCACAAAGTTTAAACTGAGGTTGGCATCCGCAGTCATGGGAATGTATGCCAATATGACCAGAAATCGTCGAAGATACGTTGTTAGAATGCTCCCTTAGCCTGTCATGAAGACAGCGACCCGTCTGGCCAAGGTAAAGCCTGCCGGATACAGAGGGAGGAATAAAAACAACTCCCTCAGCGGAGGTAACGTAACGATGGCGATGCTTCGTAGTGCACGTTCGCGCCTCCCTATCCGAGGGATTGACGGCTCTATACAGTCTTAAAAGCTTGTCAGGAGCGGAGAACAACACGTTTACGTCACATCTGCCTGCAAAACGGTTGAGGTTACATACCACGCCGTGCATACACCGAATGACAGCGAACTTTCTTCTTTCCCGTCCTTTCCCACTGCTGGAAAGGATATCGCTCGTCTCATGCCAATATTTTGTTTCTTTCAGCAGAGACTCAGCAACAGCTGTCAACACGTGTGGGGGGAATCAAGCGACAGTGAGGCGTTTAGTTTGCTTATCGAAGCTAAGTTGAACTTTGTGAAAGCAAGACCTTCGCAAAGCACGTGTGTAGCAGGTCTTCGCGATTGCACATTTTGTCCGTCACTCTGTTCGTGTCTTGCCTCATCCGGTCCGTCATTTTTGCGTTATTTTAATATTCTGAAATCTGTGGCAAATATGAATACGTATATATGTATAGTTGCAGAAAGCGAGTTTGCCACGATGAACGCAGGTTAAGCGTAGGTTCAGAACGAGCCTCCGCTTTCTGTCTGAGAAGAACTGCAATCTTAGTGGTGAGCACTGCACCTTGCCGACGCGTGGCTAATCGTAAGCTTGCGATGAGCACGAACGGACTAAACTATGGCCGCCAGTGAATGCCACCTTTGGCACTACGACTTGCTTGAGCGAGCAGGGAGTCAATCGTGCGCGATCACAGGGGAGCGCTTACAAACTACAACCTCTAAAACGTAACGTAACAAGCAGAAATCGATTGTTGTGACGGCTGAAAACGCAGTAGAAAAACACGGCGAAAGAAGAGCTATATAGTAGAACAAGTAATATTCTTGAGTACGAACATAACATCAGGGCGAAAGGTTGCTTGACAAAGAGCCAACCCGCTCATGCCCGCTGAGAAACTGGTGGTAGCATTTGTAATATCGGTTTCAGAGGGGATCGGGGTTTCTCATTAGTGTAACATTTTTTTTGCAGTGCTCGTATTTAGTCTCCGTAAATCAATATCAGTCATTTATTTTGCTTCGACATTTAACCGAAGTTACCCTTTAACATGCTCGCCTACCGATCCCCCCCCCCCCCATCCAGGATTTTGTGACAGGTTAGCAAATGCTATATCAACTCGAGAAGCGTACCTTGTGCATCATCAACTTGGACATTCATTGAATGCAGTACATTACTGAGCAAGACACGCCGGGTGTTGTACCCGATCAATGTAAGTGACGCCAGCGAACTCGTAGAAAACTCCGGCCATCGCGGTGCCATAAAAACGGAAATGGGGACTGCCTGGGTTCTTCGACTCCCCGGCGACGCCTAGCCGCATTCCGCTAAGAGGGACATCTGGTTTTCCGCCAAGATGGACTGAAGCGAATGCCAGGACCCAATGGTGCCAAACCACGTGTCGCGAACAAAGCGACTCTTGTCACTGCAGTCCTCAGCCGCGCCAACCTATAGGCTTTGAGGAATTCACCGTGTGACCGCCATCTTGAACGATTTGAACCAAGGGGGCACTGAGAACGACTCTACGTTTATAGAGTCTCCATTTAGGTTCATGGCAAAAAAAAAAAAAAGGAACGGAGTGATCGCACGTGTCGGAGAATCGTTTATTGCCCCGCTTGTCGGCTGGACAGTTAAAAAGCTACCGAGAAAGCGCAGAAAGCGCTGGGAAATGACAGGTGAAACGCACGGTGAAAAAAAAAAGTTGTGCGGGCCGAGTTTATCGGTCGTGTTGTTTTTACGCCAGGTCATCTATGCTGGGCGTTTCTGAACGCTGTTCGGAGGTAACAAAAAAAAAAAGAAGAAACTGGTATAAAAACGCACAACGAACGGAGTTCAATGAAAATTTCTCAAAGACGTCTTTAGGTGGCGCACACCATACACAAATGTTATAAGTGGATTTCAGAAAAAACAACAACAATTTAAGCCTAAAACATTTTTTTCTTCCTGTGATTCGAGAATTAAGTGGTAACAAATCATGTGGTTGACGCGGCTTCACACATATGGTAGAACACGCGTTTTGATCTGTTGTATCTGCTCTCAGGTGTTAATACCACAGAAGCTTTAACTTTTTTTCCCTTTATAATGTGACATTTGCAAGTGACAGCGCCAACAAGACGCTTTTTACCGTTTTCTTCCTTCTGCCTATGAAAAAAACGAAATTTTTAGGCTTTCATTTTTTTTTTCGTAATATACTACTTTCAGAAATTTTTAGTATAACAAATGCACTGCAAAAAAACAGCTATATGAAAAATGATCGCCGTACTTGACTTTGGCCGCATAACTATGTCAGTTTAGAAGAGCATGCCTGTAATCCTCCAAATGTATTAGTCTAGATCGTGGATACGGCTTCTTGAAATAGTATCCTTTGAGGGCTCGCTCTTCGCCTGGGCGAAAAGCTAATTTTTTATGAAAAAGAAAGAATGCACTTTAGGATATAAACCCCATTTCATAGGATTAGTATTATTTTAAGTAAAGCGAAATTAGCTTGACACCAAGCCTGAGTAAGTTTCTGCATATAATTCCTGACCTGTACGCCAAACGTGCTTCTTAGATACGAGCCAGCCGGCACAGGTCTTTAGCAGAGACCAGATTTGCGCGAGGCGAAGCGGCGTCACGTTAAAGGCAACCGTGCTTGATTGCCCAGGTACAGCACTGCCCGTAGACGCTGCTTCCACGAGCAGTAGACCACCTCTCCCCTCACTACCTGCCTCCCGTCGTTCCATGTGCCACTGTTTCGGTGTCGGCTGCTATGGTGACGATGGAATTCATGTGTCTTCAGGCACAGCCTGTAGATGGCGTTTAACCGCACTCTATGGCTCTGCACTAGTGGAGTACACTGTATTTGAAACGAAAATCTCGATGGCGCTTCAAACGACGTGAGGCGGTCTGAAAGGGAGTGCCCTTCTACGCAGAACTTCCACAACTGAGTTAATATATAGTCGGTAACGGGTTAAGAATTTAGGACAAACCCCTCCCGCCTCTTTCTACTTTAGCAGAACGAACACTGGGGAGGAGGCGACCTCCTCTCCAGGCTCGCTCTGCTAAAGTAGAAAGAGGGGGGAGGGGCTTCCGCTGAATTCGTAGCCTGTTCCCAACTGTAGTAACGTTGTTCGGAGCCCACTGTTTGTATCAATGACGAATGGCACAATACATCAGACACAGTTTAAATTTGGGAAGCAGCAGGTAACATGAAAGAAAAACAGGCGGTAGCGATTGTTCTTTTTTCTTCGTGTCATCAGATAAACGGTGCGTGTGTACCGAAAGGTGTAGTTACGTCATTTTTCTCTGGTAATTTCGGGGGCATGGTCTCGCCTGGAGCTTTTATGGTGTAGCAGATTATGGTCGGATACGCGCTGACACTCTTGAAACAAACGTTTATCACGTAAAAACAATTTCGGATAGACGCGGTACTTCACATGATTTAAAAAAAATGATCTGTGCCGAAAACTAATTAAAACGAGCAGTAAAATTAATCACACTGCGCATAGAAAGATAAGTCCCCAACAAATAAATGCTGCTTGGGCTCGGAATATGTCTGTATTAAGAGAGCACATTACCCAGAGGGTAAAATTGTCAACCGTTAGCTTAATATGAACGAAATTTACAGTATATACTGGCAGTTGCGGGCAGAATGCAGTGCAGAGTTTCATTTATGAACATGAATTGTCAAATAATTATATACTGTTCTTTTTTATCAGGAACACACTGACGTTGCTTAGGAAAGCTATCGCTAGAAAACTAATGTAATACCCAACAATTTCTTCACTAGATACGAAACAGAGTGCCAGGAGAGTGAAACCCGTGAAAACAAAATATGCAAAAAGTGACTAATTTTGTTCTGACATCGCGCTGAAATATCAAATCAATGTCTTGCCTTTTAAGTTGTCAACAATCTCTTAACGTCTCTTCTAAAATAAATTCATAAAGTAAAACAAAAAATGTCGTAGCTTCATGGACCATTAAATTCCACTTAAGAAAAAGCAATGACTAAGCATTTACTTTTGTCGAGTTACCGAACGACAGTTTTTCTAAAGCAAACGTTTTGCCAAAAACGGAACAGAGAAAAGCGTGTTGAAATTGTTCGAACCTCTACCTTTTCTTTAGCATTGGTTGGACGAAAATAATTTATAAAAAATAACTCTGCTTTGTAAACCAATGAAGCCCTCTGGGAATACTTTCAAGATGTTGTTGGACGTAAACATACCATTTTTCTAAATCAACGTTTTTTGCAGGCATTTTTTTTTTCTGAGTAGTGTCCCACCGGGAATTCAAGTTATGTTGACCTAATTAGAGGGTGAACGATAAGGGAGCCGGCCGATAGACACACAACAATGCTTATCTGCCTCATCCTTGAGCACATCTGATTGGTTCTCTATAAAAATTAAACGATTATTAAATAAAAAGAAACGCGTTTACCGCAAGGCGATAAGCAGTCAAACAAGAGCATATTTAAATATTTAGGGATATCATGGAGGAGTTACGTCAATACATCTGCTCTAAAGCTAAAAAAAACATTCGCATTTTTAAGAAGCCATATTTTTCTCGCGAACTCGCTTGCTAAACATTCAGCTTATATTACACTAGTCTGAACTAAAATAGAGTATGCATCGGTGATATTGAACCCTTATCGAAGGTTTTGAATTAACCAACTGAAAGCTGTCTTAAATCGTGGTACTTGCTTTATCACTGGTAACTTACTCCTGGGGTAGCATTTCTAATTTAAAACAATCCATATCCCTACAAACTCTCGACACTCGAAGAAAATAGATCGGCTGTCTTTCATGCACAGATTGCGGTATAAGCCGTTGTCTCTCCGAACCTTAATTTCTCCGGCTCACCATATTTTCTATCGCCTCCAACACCCCTGCAAAGAGGAAACCCATTTTTTGCAAAAACCAACAACATTAAATGCTCACCCCTTCCAATATGCAAATCAGGTTGGAATAACCTGCCCTCAAGTTTAGTAACTAATACTAATTACAAATGTTTTTCTTTTTTTTGGCACGAGATTTCTAAAATATTTGAATAAGGTTTATATAAAAATAGTTCCTGACCTTTGTTTCGTTCTTTTTTTTTTGTAGTGTTTATTTTTAAATTATATAAATATAAATTCGACGTTTCCTAATGTAAGGCCTTCCTCAAGACGCCCTTCAGGTAAAATACTGATGATCGTACAAAGCTTTTCGTTTTTTTTTTCTATTACCAAACGAAAAAAGGCGGGAAAGAAGGCAAAAAGCTGCTACTGCAGCTTGACGAGGCCCTAGCAAAAAATAAAAATACACTAGACCCAAGGAATCAAATATACAGCAGCACACCACTCTAATAATTATACATGTTTATGTAGAAAGTTAACTAAAAGACATATGCCGCTCAGAAAGAAACAGATTTGCAACACATGCGTGACACTACATGGTATCATATAGAAAATGAGATTGTAGTAGTATGTTCGCCGACATTCGATTTGACTATCCAAATATAAACACATCATTTGCTTCAACTTCATTTAGTAAGGATGGCAACACATATTTTGATAATGTAAAACCATAATTCGTACGGGGTGTTGAAACATTCGAGGTCTCGCCACGGCGGGTACCGTATTTATGACCTAACTTAGTTGGACATGACAGTGCAGAAATGAAAAAAAAAGTATCATTGTGTTTTAAGGGTACAAGTCGCCAGCAATCGAAACTTGTACAGCTGTTCAATAGGAATTACACGATGGTTTAAAAAAGAGTTCCTTAGAATAATGCAAAAAAGTAATATTTGAAATAATTGGAATAGCCCTCTTTAGGGTTAGTAGTAGTCTTGTTAAGTTACGCTTTGTTGTTTGGCCCCAAACTAGATGACAATAAAGTAACAAATATAAAAATGACATGAAATAAAAAAATCTAATTTTATCGTCAGCACGACATTAGAACCTTCGTGTGACACATATGCGACAACCTGATCAACAGCGGAGTAATCACTAGATACTTGGGACTGATCACGCCGTATTGCATTAATTGATGTTAATGACTATATATATTTTTTAGAGCGCGGCTCTTAAGCACCTGTTTCCACCTGTTTCGCGGCGTCGGTGTCGGCGTAACCGCGCTAAATTTAACGGGAAAATTGACGTCACGTGACCTCAACACCAATTCAATTCCCCGCCAAGTTTAGCGTGAAAATTCACTTTCTCCGCCAGATTTAGCAGACAAATTAATTTTTTCCGCTCGGTTTAGCGGGATAATGGACGCGGTTACGTGACCTCAACACCAATAAATTCCCCGCTAAATTTAGTGGGGAATTGAATTGGTGTTGAGGTCACGTCACGTCAATTTTCCCGCTAAATCTAGTGGAGAAACTGAACTTGTTCATATGTGACGTGACGCCAAGTCATGTGAAGTCATTTTCCCCGCTAAATTTGGCGGGGAAACTGAATTGGAGAAGGAGGGGATGGAGGACGAGTAGGAAGACGAGAGGAGGAGGAGAGGAGGACAGGACAGAGAGGAGGAGGAGGGGCACACCCTCCCCTCCGTACCCTCCCCTCCTCCTCCTCGAGAGTTGCGCTCTAATTTCGCATTAGAGAGATTAGTAAATGTCTTATTTTTTTCATCTGCTATCGAAAAACGCACACTTTCCTGTTTATTGTTCTGGTTGTTCTTGTTTTACCACATGAGAGTTTGTTTAAACGAAATTTCCTGTTGCAGATAGATGTGTTTTTTTTCTAGACAAAGCGCAAGGTGCGTCCCGAGCTGCATGTCATCGCTCCTTCTCGACCAATGGAATTTCAACATTAACCGATATAAGAACTCCAAGTAACCAATCCCGAAGTTACAAGCATGAACGCAATGAGTCACGCCATGAGTTCGTTATTAGCTGGTCAGGAGACAATAAAAGAGTCAACAAAAAGTGGTGGCAAATTGCCCTGCAAATGTGTTGCTACGTAGAACGATCTTGATTTAGCGCTAGTAACCTCCGGGCATTTTTTTACTCGAGCTGTGCCTCCAGGTCTCTGCACTCCTCTTCGCCCGATTGACTCGTTAATTCATCCATTTGCTCATTGACTCATTTACCCATTTACTTTCCCCGTCGGGTCGACCTGTGTACACAGCGTATGGGGAATGACAGGTAAGCTGAATATATGGGTAGGTAAACGTGACGTCACGTTTCCCACTAAATCTAGTGGAGAAAGTGAGCTTGTGTGTAGGTCACGAGACCATGTCACGTGATGTCAATACTTCCATGAAGGTTAGCACGGAAACTGATTTTGTATACAGGTCACGTGACAAAGCCATGAGACGTCATTTTGCCCGCTAAATGTAGTAGAGAAATTCGCGGCTGCGCTTTTTGAGGCTTCACTTCACTGGACCATTTAGACTATAGACCTTTCTCGTTCATACACGTCCCCAGCCACCTGGTAAGCATATCCGGTATCGGCGACGAAAAATTAATGAAACATTTAGTTCTGCAAACAGTAAACAAAAAGAGGGGAGGCAAAACGAGAATGGGTGACGTTTACGCTTATATACTAAATGTATTATAATTGCGTGGCGACAGCAAAACAATGTTTTCGACTATACTGTAAATGACGACATTCAAGATGACGGTGCCCTCGCGAACAGGTCTATAGCCTGCCTCACAGGCAGTCAGAACTCTACGCTGAAATACGAAATTAACACATTACAGTACAACTTCAAGCCTGGAGATTTTAACGTGCATCACGCAATAATCCTACACACCCTCCTCCTCTCCAACCTCCCCCTCTCCCCAATCCAAAGGAGCGGAGATGGGAATTCAACCTAGGGTCGCTGGGTTGTGCACCGGGAGCTTTCCCATAACGCGCTACAAATTGCGGTTTGCTAAAATATTTGAGCAACAAATGCCTTAAGTTTTTTTATCATCTAATTAGTGTTTTCTTTCTTTTTAGCCAGGGCGTACCTATGTTTTATGACCGGCAAGTATTTGTTCCTGAGATCTATCTAATACGAAGTGAGATATTCCGTGGTTCCTTTCGGTAGTGACCTACCTTACTCTCTTCAAGTCTAGTGAAACACTGTTTAGACAGGTGTGACAAATTGTGCTTTATGTTTTCTGAATTTGTTATTTATTATTTAGGTAGTGGTTTCGGATTTTGTTCTCTGGAAGCTCAATCGTTGCTTTGGTGTTAATTTTCGGTATAAAGAATCGGCGTTCATCGGGCATTCGTAGAAGGAAACTGACACGGGCGTAGGATTTCTCGATCTCAAGGAACACGTGCTTGAACCCGATGCTTGGAAATAATCAATGTGCCGATAATAGACAGGAACGAGACAATAAAGATGCAGTTCCCCGGAATAAAAAAATCTGCCTCACGAACAGCTCACGGCCGGTTTCTTTATTTTTTGGTTGGAGCCATAATAAAATTAAGTTGTACATAGATGTTTCTCCAAAGAAGCATACAATATTTTTATTCAGCGACGGCACAATATCGAACTAAGTCTTCAAAGCTTTTTTCGATTTCTTTTTTTCAAGCGATTTTCGCCCCTTTGCTGCTATTAGCGTGGCAAAGGCTAGAGTGTCACAGAATGTCATGTGGTAGTATGGAGAAGGTCTGTACACATGGAACTGGATCGCGCGAACGGTGGCTGTATTTGCGTTTTCTGCAGGGTACCAGTAAATGCGGCTCTCTTAGACACTCCCTCAGTGTGAGACCTAGTAGACTGTGCGCGTAGAAAGCAGAAAAACTAAAACGCGGAATCGTCGACCTGTGCTACTAAAGGAAAGCAAACTGTCGTACACATGCACCTCGCCCCAGTGCTACATTGCGGCAAAGTAAGCACGTCTACCGAAGCTCTTGCTTTTCAAAATGCAGTAGTATTTGTTCGGCGAACACCCCTGAAATTTTCTGTTCTTTAACTCACGCAAAGAATACACATGCCAAGGAAAGTGGTACGTCGATAAATCGACTAGACCAGACGAAACGCCAAAATTCCTACGGGGAACCGAGCCGAGGACCTTACGCGCAAACCGCACCACGTCTACGAAGAAACCTGCGAAGGGTACTTTGAAATGTGGTAACACTGGATTTCGCCACCCGACAACGCCGAACGCGCAAAGTGGCGCCGGAGATCCAGCCCTGACCAGAGCCACCCCTGACTAGGCTACGCTTGGAGTATCGGAACTCTGTTCCAGGGATGTTGTTGTGGGTCCCGCCATATTGGCAGCTGGGGTAAGAGCAGACGAAACTACCGATCGTCATGAGATTCGAAAAGGGCTTCGACTTCCTCGGCATCAGATTTTGGTGTTAGGAAGCTCATGTGATGTTGATTTTCCTGCACGCGAACTGTTTAAGCATTTGTGGGTGTGCGAAAAATGTGTTTCCTGTGATTTCTGATAAAGCTTCGCATAACTGCGGCAGCCAGGATTTTAGGCACCAAGATGGTTGACGTTTCTTTATTCTGAAGCGTAGCTTATTTAATGGCTCTAGCTCTGACTTTTACTCCCGCTGCAAGAGGGCTCGTGCATGCCAAGGCGCAATCAGAGACTCAAGGAGCTTGTGCTTGTGACCGCGATTGTGCGAGGATTAGACAGCAAAGGGCGCAACTTTTTAAAAGGGTCAAAGCACATGGTACTCGTGACAAATATTCAAAATACATTGTACACAATAATTGGGATATACGGGAAAAAAACTTGGGCCTCAGTTTTATTTTTTGACCAGTTTTTGAGTAATGTTGTTTAACGACCAACAGAAGGGATACACCTGAAAATACGATAGAATTGGGATGTACACATGCAGAAAAACGCAAGTATCTGGAGGTAAGGTTTATTGAGTTAAGGAGTTATTGAAGGGCCACCAACGGAATATAAATAGTGAAAGGGGAAGTGAATTCAGCTGTTAAAGCCATTAGATTTCTTAGGATCTTCGACCCCTTTGATGTAAAGGTCAACTGGCTGTTTTTTTTTCCCCCTAACTTTAGCCGGGAAAATGACGCAACATGAATAAGGAAGTCCCTTTACCTTTTCTGCAAATTCAGTTTCCCCACTAGAATTAGCTGGGAGATTGACGTCGCTTGACCTCAAAACCATTTCAGTTTCCCCTCGAAGTTTAGCAGGAAAAAGTTGTCTACATGACTTCATGTAACGTGACCTGAACGAAAATTCATGTTTTCGCGGTATATTTAGCTTGGGGAAAATGGCGTCACATGATGCCACGACTTAGAAACAAAATCGGATTTACTGAAAAAAGAGTCATAGTACAGGCCAGCTGGTGGAAGTCAACCATTTTCTGCCGTTTACCCTGAGACTGGAGGGTTTTTTTAGGAAGAGCAAAAGTAACAGAAAAAACAGACGGGTCTCAAACTCAGCTACAAGTTTATTTCAACAACCTCCTCTTATATAGTTCGTTCGCGTCGCCATCAACCAATCACAAACGACTTGTCCTCTGCACCGTGACTTTACAAGTTCCACTCTATCACAAAAGAAGCGGACACTCCCAACGTTTCTAAGTGAAATGTTCTAGCAGAAGAAATGGCACACAAAGACTTCAATCAACGCTTTTGTGTCCCTCACAATAAACAGGACGACAGCCCACACCAGCATCCCACTCAAAACAGGTCACCTCCAAAATAACCCCCACAAACTATACCTCTATTCTTCCTTATTTTTTTTTTTGGGGGGGGCTTAATTGGAGCTTTTTTGTGTTTCTTGTTTTTAATATTGTAAAATTTTTGTTGTAATTTACTTTAAACGCCTTTGATTTTATTGTTTGCAACTGATCGGAATAGAAAGCGATACAAAGGCCGATGGATATTTGAGAACCTGCTCTAGTTGCCATACTGTGGAGCATCTAATCTGCTCTCAAAATAACTCAGCGGATTTATTAATCTGTCCGAAATTGAAGTCTAGCGGGTTGAAGTTGAGCTGAGTTGGTACATAGTTCACAAATAAACGGTCCGCTAGACGATAGGGACGAAACACAGACAGGGAGAAAGAGAAACAGAGACATACACACCGCTGACTATCAACTAAGACTCAGTGTTGTGCCCCGTTACCGAAAAAAAAGTAACGAAATAGCGTTACTCGTTAAGTTTGGTAAAAATTAACGCGTTATTGGCAGACGAAAACACGTTACTTTTTGCAAAGGTAACGATATACTGTAGATACCGTTGCTGTTCAAAAATAACAGAACGTTGCCTATATTAGCATTGCCGTTACTTTTGTGTTCGAGTACATATGTTTGGCAGAGTTGTATGATAAGCCTCCTTAACAAGCTTCGATAAAGATAGACATTTACAGAATGGTTTCACAGTGCTTTGATGCGCGACGCAGCAATTAATTTTCGGCACGCAGAGTAGGCATTGAAACTGTAAATTACCTGACACTAAGACTCCTTTAGCTGATACATTTCCTTATTCGGTCCTGGCCATTGCGCCGGAGTTTTGTTATTCATGTCCATCTCACACGCAGAATCGAGTCGGATCTCGCTTTTTTAAACTCCGTTAGCACTCGGCTTTTTATAAACTACAGCGTGCGAACGGGGATCAAGCTGGAACGCAACCAGCCAACCAGCACCCCTCATCTTTACGCGCCGGTTTCCAGTAACAGTCCGGTTCATACTATTACCAGAGACTGATTTACTTCATCCATGTGGAACAGAGACACCGGTTACCAGCTACACTTGTTTATAATCACCTTGCTGCCTCCTACTACCGGCAGCAACAGCTCTTAGTTTTTCTGCGAAAAAAAAAAGTTCTCGTGGTTGTAACTTTTTTTTAGGTTTAAAACTTTTTATTTTTTGGTCATGGTACCTTAGGGAATTAAAGACTAATCAAGCGAAAGATTCTTTTGTGTACAAAAGTGGGTCCAGGAGAACTTTCAGACAGCGAGGGGGGAAAGCGCAGCAACAAAATTGCACAAAGAGTGTTTTTTTTTTTGTAACTAGGAGAAAGGAGCAAATCGCTTCGCCACTAGCTGTCCACTGTTGTAAACGGATGTATCTCCCCCCCCCCCCCTTTCCCCCGCTGTCCACCTTGTAAATATTAACACTATGAAAAAAAAAAAGGAGGACGAACGGAATTAGCTGGTAGCCGAAGGTTTTTTTGCCTTCAAGAAGTGAGATGTTTTTTTCTTTTTCTCAAGTTTACTATGACGGATGCTGGTTCCATACGGCGGTGAAAGCTATAAGCTTATGCAGGATTTTGAGATGGATGGGTGAATGGATGGGCTGATAGTGGAAAACCCACCGTTTTAGGAAATCGAAGGTTCGAAAGTCTTAGCAGCAAGTAACGGCATTGCCTGGGCATTGCGTGCTCGGGCGCAAGTAGTTCCCCTCTCGAGCAGAGAAGCTAGATCCTCCATTAAGCTTAGTGACCTAAATTTAGTTCCCCACACGTCTAAAGTTTTATGCACAAGATCGCTTTTCTAAACGTTAGATCAGAGCGTCGTGACCTTTTCCCAAATACCTAATGTATTTCACCAGTTTCGGTCAAAAGTAACGAGTAACGTAATTTGATAGCCGATACCGTAAAAAGTAACGAAAATACTTTACTCGTTGGTCATTCAGAATAGTAATCGGAGTACGTTGCTGCGTTAGCGAAAAATGTAACGCAGTTACCAGTAACGTCGTTACTAGGTAACGCGTTACCTCCAACACTGCTAAGACTTTATACTTCTTCTTCATCACTTTGGCGGAAGTTTGACCCAAAGATTCATACCTAAAGTAATGCCAATAAATCACCCTAAATCCTTACATTACACTACTAAGATTACTAAAATGAAAATAAGAAAATAGAATTAAAATAAATTAATTACATTAAATTATTAAATTTGGTCACTAACACCTCCGACACAACCCACAAACCACCGTTGACTCATATCCCTCTTTATTCCTTTCATGGGGCCGTCCCACACTGCAAGAAACTGTCTTTCTCTCTTGTGTCCGTGATGGACGGCATGCTCATGCAGTCATCGGCGCGTTCCTCAATCGCCAGGGCCTCGAGAATCTCGCGCGCAAAGGCGTTTCTTTGTGTCTTTTAACAATGGAAACCCCTTTGCTGAAACTTGGCCTGCACCCGCACGTGCGGCAATGGGCAGCAGGTGCGCCCAGCCCCCGTGCCCTGCACCGACGCCGCGTGTCCCCTGACTCTGTCATTGATGCAGCGTCCCGTCTGCCCAATGTAGCAGCTCCCATATAGGACATTGGAATGTTGTGGCCACTGACGCCAGTCTGGCACACAGCGTACTTAGTCCTGTGCGCAGTGTTGCGGAGGCGGGCTGGCGGTTCTTGGCCTGATTCACCCTGCGGCACGCCGCGAGTTCCCTCTATTCGGTGCCGAGACACACAACCCTGACACTCTGTCGCACCGGCGATCTTTTGAGATCGGTGGGTGACACCGTGGATGTAGGGGACTACCGCGAAGTTCTCTCGTGGAGTCTGGGTCGATCTCGCTTCCGGTACTTGGCGATCCTCTTGATGGGAGTTCTGCATATCTTCTCACATACAGCTCCCAGGAGGACATCTGGATACCCCAGAGTCACGAAGCCGGGCCATCTGTTTTTGAAAGCTGGCTGTCAGCTTGATGGATTGCATGAATTTCGCAGTGCTGATATGAGTGCCGTGTTGGCAACACTTCGTTTGACGGTTTTCGGAGATGGCGACGATGAAAACGGAAAGAAAACCTTTACTTCGAACGTGAGAGGTTCGTACCTCCAGCATGCATGTCCATCCTTAAACTCAAGCGCGAGGTCCAGGAACTTAATAGAGACTTGCCCACGGGTAGTTCGTGAGTGAAGAGCAGGTCGGGGCAACATTCTTGGAATGTTCTCATGATCAATGTCTTGCACCCGTTTTCCACTTCCTGATGTCTGCTACTGCACACGAGGAGGAATGTACTAACGGTGTATGTTTGATTCCGGGCATCGTTCAAGTGCAGACGGATATGCCATCAACACGCCGCTGGGAGAACAGATCGCATAGGATGCTGGCGCCATTCCCAGGAACAATGCAAGATCCGCACACCGGACGTAGGTCTCGCATACCTGGCACGAGATCCACGGCCGCCGTCAACACCACTGGCAGGTCCAGCGAAGGCGAGCGATGCGCTAACTCGCCGCGGTTTCGGCGAAAATACGCCGCGTTCCTCGATGGTCTCTCCATGGAATTGCGTGGTAGGCTGGCGTGGGGTATAGAATAGTGACAGAACTGGATGACGACGGAAAATCCGATGACCAACCTGGGGTCCATGTTCCTGAAGGTGAAGGCAACAAGCTCTTCTGAATTTGGGAATTCTGTACGGATCATCGCAAGTGCGTACCTGGGACAGGCGCTTTGCAAGATAGGCTGATTACATGAGCTTCCGCAAGGTTTTCCTCTCGGAGAGCAACGAGCACGAAATCTGGAACTCCCTACCTTATGCCTTGGCAACGAGAAGAAAATCGTCAAGGTGTCCGGGCCTCTGCTAGGCTCTGGCGCTAGTTACGGGCTCGTTAATCTCGTGATCTTCGCTAAGCAGCCGCTTACTGGCAAGCTTCGTTCTTTGGCTTCGTTTCCCATCGACCTGGATGAAGTTTTTGCTGCGGCGGCAGTTGCTCTTCCTCTTCCGTAGGTCCCAGCTATCGAGGACTACAGCTGAAACCTCCTTCCTTATCTGAGACACAGAGCTGGAGATCTCCACTTCGTAGTTCTTGTACCGCGCTGCCAAAGCCCAAGCTCTGGATGTGCCGGGCGCGGTACAAGAACTGCGAAGTAATAGATCTCCGGCTATGTAAGGAAGGAGGGTTTCGTAGTCCTTGATGTGCTGGGACCATGGGAGCGAAGGCAACTGCTGCCGTAGCAAAAACTTCGTCCAGGTCGGAGTGGGAAACAGAAGCCAAAGAACGAAGCTTGCCGCTAAGCGGCTTGCTTGAAGATCACGGATTAACCAGCCTGGGCACCAAAGTGAAAGCTATTGAAGGTGCGGACACCTTGACGTTTTCTTCTCGGCCAAAACACATAAGGTAGGGGTACCGTTCCGTGCCATTGTCTCCGAGAGGAAACCTGGCAAGCTCATGTATCAACTTATCTTGCAAAGCACCTGTCCCAGGTACATTGCGATGATCCGTACAGAATCCCAATTCAGCAGAGCTTATTGCCTACCTTCAGGAGACATTGATCCCAGGTGAGTTCCTCTGGATTTACTCCATCGACATCCAGTGCTAGTACTATTCTATACCCGCACCAGCCCTCATGCCGATTCTACGAGAGGCGCATCGAGGAGCACGGCGTAACGCCCTTTCTGCTGAAACCGCAGCAGGGATTAGCTATCGACGCCTTCTTGGAACTGCTCGGGGTGTATGTAACGGCGACCGTGATCTCGTACGGAAGGTCTAGACTACGTCCAAGGTGCGATGCGCGTTGGTTCTGGGAGTGGCGCCACATCCAATGCGATCTGTTCTTGGCGGCGTGTTGGTAGGCACATCCGGTCTGCACTGAACGATGCCAGAGTGGGCCATCTTTAGTGCGTGGACATTTCCACCCATCCTGTGCAGTACAGGCATCGGAGTGAAGGCGAGGTAGAACATCAGACGATTTCCGTTGCCCCGACCTGCTCTTCATGCGCAGATACCCGTAGACTGTGGATTCGGACCCTCATGTAAGGATGGACATGCTGGAGGTACAGGCCTCGTTCAAACAAGGTTTTCTTCCATTTTCATCGTGCCGTTCAAACCGTCGGGCAAGTGTACCAACGTACACTCATATCAACGCCAGAATCATAAACCATCAAACTAACGCTAGCTTTCAAAATGGCCAGCACTCGTGACTCTGGGTATCCAGGCGAGTAACCATGTGAAGACCAATAGAACAATCAGGATATCATAGTACGAGCAGATCGACAGACTCCCGCGGAAGAGCATAAACGTGGTTACATCCCATTGTCGCCACCGGCTCAGAAGATCGCTTCCGCGACGGTGTCGAGATTGTGTTCGGCACCGGAAGCGGAGCTCTATGTGCCGCAAGTGAGATCAGGCCAGAACCGCCAGCCCGCCTGCATTGCGCACAAGTTTAAATTTGTGTGCCAACGTTGTACCTGGCATTCCAATGTCATGTGGGAGCTGCTACGTGGGCAGACAGGGCTGTGTTGGTCAAGAACACAATGCTGTCAATGCAAAATTTTGAGAACAGACATGCCGCCACCTGTTAAAAGATTGCAGAATCCTTTATCATAGATAATGAGGAATGCGCCGATGACTGCATGAGCATGCCGTCCATCACGGTCAGCAAGAGAGAAAGACAGTTTTTGCAGTGTGGGACGGCCCCATGAAAGGGAATAAGAGGGATAATGAGTCAACTGTGGTTTGTGGGTTGTGTCGAGGAGGTGTTAGTGACCAAATTTAATAATTTAATGTAATTAATTTATTTTATTTCTATTTTTATTTTATTTCAGATTTAGTAGTGTAATGTAAGGATTTAGGGTGATTTATTAGCATACTTACAGTATGGATCTTTGGGTCAAAGTGATGAAGAAGAAGTATAAAGTCTTAGTTGATAGTCAGCGGTCTGTATGTCTCTGTTTCTGTTTCTCCCTGTCTGTGTTTCGTCCCTATCGTCAGCTGACCGTTTATTTGTAAAGCCTAGCACCGGAAAGGGAAGGGGGGATTCAATCAACAGTTACAGCTACAGAAAACAGACCGAGACAGCTTCGATCTCTGGTAGCAGAAACAGCAAAGGAGCAAAACGTTTTCTCCTCAGAAACACAAACATCAAGGCGGACAGCTGTTCTGAGCATTGCTAGACAAGGAGCCGCGGCTTTCAAGGGACGCTAACGTGTTACAATTTCGGGAGGAGAGAAAGGGACGCCATCCAGAACCCTACTCATTGGCGCAAGTAGCCCTGGGAGTGCCTGCGACCCAGCTCAAGCGTGCAGCGAGCCTTTTCTGCACTGAAGTTTATTCTATCTTCTCAAAGGGTCGTCTCTCCATGGATATGCCTTCTTCGGTCAGCTGCTGGCATTGGACTGCGCTTTCACCCACGTCCCGAGGTGCCCCAGCACTAGCTCCTTCGTTCTACACAGTAATGGGGTGCCTTTCCTTTCTATATAGTAACACTATTTATAAAATATCCATGGTTTAACTTTTGCTGTCGTCAATTGTTTTTGTAGCATATGAGTACGAACCGGTTCGAACCGGTTTGAACCTTTATTTTTTCACTCGGAGTTCAACCGGAGCTGAACCGTTTCGTCTCATCCGGAACGAAAACCGGAACGAAAAACATTTCGGTTCGACACCCTGATGGGAATATAATAAATGAGGGGGTTATAGCGAAGGTGGGCTAGTCCTTCGTTGAGAGCAGATGGGAAATTATTGAATTAAAATTTAAATAAATGTTAATATAAGAGGAGAATTCGCGGTAGGCAGGGAAAGTATGCAGGGAATTATGCTTACAAAATTGAAACACAGAATGAATTAACCGAACCCGAAGGCTGACATGTATACTTCACACTGGCGATGGGGCTGGAGCAGACTCGTTTGGTGGAAAAGAAAGTAGAAAGAAGCAGAAAAGATTATCTGAAAGCGAAGAATGCAAAACAAATCAGCTTTAGAATTGTACGGGTCACAAATCAAGGACGTAAGGAAGGAATGGGTGCTTGATCATTCACGGAAAAAACTCCTTACCCGTTGAGGCGAGAACGTGAGTTTGTAAGGACGAAGACATGTAGGTCGACATTTTAAGAGCTCGACATTTGCCGTAGTGATAGCGAGATGATAGAACATGTTGTAACGGATTTGGACGGGGCGCTGGGTATTACTGTTGAGGAAGGAGGAACAGAGAAACAACAGATTAGGATCACAAGAAAATGGACTACAAGATTGGTGGAGGCCTAGAGGAGCGTGATAATACACAACATTCATAGGGTAGATGGTTTCACGAGAGACGTAATGCATAGTAAAATTTAAATGTCACTGGTGTAAATGTTTCTAGGAAGGCGGTGAAAGTTATACCACCCGAAACAAAGGGTACAGCCAATGCCATCCGTCCATTCATCCATCCAATGATAGAGTACACACGCTTCCGGGGAAATGTTCTGGCAAATTTCACATTCTGTCTAAAGAAAAAGGTCGCCTTGACCACGCCGTGCGTGGCAGAACGGTGTTTGGCTAGAGACTGTGAATCAACGTGGGCCCGTTCTGCCACAACTAAGAGCTAGGGGGGGGGGGGGGGGGAGAGGTGCGAGGTTTATCTAGTTAACTCAGCGGAATATGGTTTTCATAGAAACAAATACCTTCGAAATTTTGTCGCGTTTTGACTTAGTCGGGAGTTTAAAAAGCTGGCAAAAAAGCTTTTTTTTCTGTTTTTTTTTTTTTTGTTTTTTCTGTATTGTTTGCTCGTTCCCTGTTGAAGCCCGGAGCACGCTCGTTTTAACGAACAGAGCGCACTTGTATAGCTGAGCACGTGATGTTTTCCCCCACCGGGAGTAACACGGATGCACACGAGGAACATCCTCGGGTGGCAAGGGTGTTCAGTCGGTGAGAAACCGAGCTCTGCTTCGGCGTTCGGAAGGCAGTACTCGGCTTATCGACTTCAGTCCCTCGTTGAGTGACAGAAATGGTTCGGTGCCAGTCATGAAAGGAAACACATTCTGTGTTTAAAATACCTCAAGGTTAATTTAGAGAATTTAACGGTATAAACCCCAAACACGGAACCTTAGCTACGAAGCTACAGCAACTACGGAAGGATGACCACCACAAACCGTACCACTTTGTTCACTATAGAAAGTTCTCCGTCAAAAGGTCAGAGAGTGTTTGTACGCGTCGCGACCACGAGCTCATATTTTAACTTGGTTAACGAATTCTCCGGGAAAAAGCTTTCCAAGGGCCCGGAGGAGACGCAGACCGTAAGCCGGAAACTAACTGTTGATCGTCGACCCAGATTTAATGCGTATAAATTATGCATAATTCGTGGGACGCATATGGCATCACGTATGAACATTTCCCTTACAAGGGGTGGGAAACAGCTCCTGGAAATATTTACATGCAAATTACGAATGCTCAAGCCCTGCGCTATCTGCAATGGCCAGAGGGGAGGAAGGACGGGCGATTCCTCTTGAAGCTTCTGGGCATATGTTTTGTGTATTTTATGTTTAATTGGAACTCGGCCAAAATCTTTGGTACTCTCTTTCAACATTTAAGAAAGACGTTGCCAACAAATTAACCGTTTCATTTTATACATCTCTGGTAGCAAGTCTTTGCTTGAAGAACAGAATATACTGTTTATTTTATATTTGTGTAGCGAAAAGTATACCACTCGTCTTGAAGCATTTTCCCCAAAATTACCGTTTATTGTATATTGGTCAAGGAAAATGTGAACAACATGTTTTAAAACTATTTTGTTCTTAAATAAAACGGTTACGTATATTTCCTTAGGAGAATGCTAACTATATTTTTGCACCAATATATAAGCATTTATTGCATATTTGAGTAGGAGAAAGTATAGGAAGATGGTTGTAAACTTTTCTAAGAAATTAAGCCTTATTGCGTTCCGAATTTAATAGAAAAATATTGAATAAGTTCGAAGCGTTTCAATAAAATACGCGTCTTATGCATAATTCCTTAAAAGAAAGGAAAGCGAATGTATGACAACTTTAAAAAAAAGAGTTTATAACATATTTGTTTTATATTTCTTTTCTCCCGAAGTCCAGAGTCAGCCGACGCAACGCGCTGATGGGGTCAATCAGACATCGCCAAAAGGGCGCCAATATGGTGTGTGGAATTTTTCTGTAGCTGTCCTATCATCGCTGAGCCAATCATAAACAAAAAAACAGTGACTGCACTCTGGACACTGTTTGATTGGAGATTAGCTCATAGCGTCGGCTGCAACCGGACTTCAGCTGAAAGAAGGTGTAGTAGAAAACAAACTAAATGTTTGAAAACGTATCCCCCCCCCCCCCCAAAAAAAAAGTAGTTATTGCGTATTTATTTAGTAGAAGTTCGCTATTTTTCTACATAAACGTTTCAAAAGATTAGGTGTTGTTTTACGTATTGGTTTTGGGAAGAATGTAAGCTTGGGTGTTTACAAAGAGCATCACCGGATTAAAAACAATAGGTTGGAGACGAGCTCAAGTACGAATCACTGTTTAACTGAGGATTGATCAACGATACCTGAAACTATCGTTCTAGGATAAATGTTCGCAAAAGTAAGGGTCGTTCTAACGCAAATGAAATATTTGCGATTAATTGCACCTCCGGGGGCTGCCTTATAGCGATTCGCTCAGAGCTACGGAGACGTCTTGTAGCTTGATTTCGTGATGCTTTCCTCACAGAAGTAATTGTGACTCTAAAATGTCAGGTTTGCTGAAACACTTGTAGTCTAGCGTGTCGGCACACAGTACAAATAATATAAAACAGCTCAAATAAACGCAAGGACTGTCTTTGTCTCTATTTCCCTTGTTTTTTTTTGTTCATTGCATTGTTTTGATATTTGATGTTAGGTGTCATTGAGTTCAAAGGCATTTCTTTAGAACTAGCAAAAATAATGAAGGTTTCTGGGGTGTTCTTTGCAAGCACTGTCATTGTCATCGGTCGAAATTCGAAGATGGGTCACCTAGGTTACATTGGGTAAGAGAATTCAGGGCCTTCGAGTATACTGTAATTATTAAAGCACTAAGTAATTTTAACACCCTTCCAATCCGAAAAAGTATGTTCGTCCATCACGCCCGTCAGTCCGTTCGTGCATTTTCCGCTAAATTTAGAGGAAAGTGTCATCACTTGACGTTAGGTGACCTATACACCTTGGGGAAATTGAATGCACGTAACCTATACGTCAAATCAGTCTTTTACGCTAAATTTATTGGTACATTTAACGTTTTTTTAACCAGAACATTCATTTAGTTCTTCCGTTAAATTTAACGAGAAATCGACGTCCCGTGACCTATGCATAAATTCAGATAACCGTTAAACTTACAGGGTAAAATTCACGTCTTGTGACCTGACCTCGATCCAGATTCTCTGCTGAATTTTGCGGGAGAACTCGACGTCCCGTGGCCCGACATCACGTGGCCTATACAACCATTCAATTTCTACTTTAAATTTACAGGGAAAATATGACGTCACGTAAAACACCAATTTCCTATAATGTATTTTATTCATTTAGATCATTCAAGGTAAAGGTCGTTGCCAATTCGTTTTTGTTTGCTTGTTTAATTATGTAAAATATATATACTAAATAGAATACTTTTAAGATAGGGTGAGCTGAGAAACACATTTACAAAATCGTATGTTAGTACGAACAACTTTTAAAAAACATCAATAATGTTTCTGATCGTGGGACGCTTCAATCAATTGGCGTTTTGTGTTTGAGTAGCACTGAAAATATAACGTTTTAAAAGTAAGAATGCCAACTACCCTACGACTATGATCTATGTCATAACGCGGTCTGAATTATTTAATCTTTCTAAGCCTGTCAGGAATGTCCTGTGTGATGGTGCGAGGAGACGTCAATGGAAGTCTCTGCCAGCTAGGTTTTGCAAGCGCAAGTATGACCTGACAATTCGTTAACCATTCAAACACCTTTACTTTAAAAATAAATCACATCTCAGAGAGACAGTCTTGCGATCGATTTAGCGCACACACAAGCGCTTTAATAAACAACCTTAAAATTAATTGTTTTTGTTTAGTTTTGTTTTCTTATTTTAGTTGGTTTATGAATTTTGCAGTAAATTGAACTTGCGTTAGGGAACTTTTTGCCATAGAACCATGTTGGTTGCAATAGGAGCAACTAGAAACGAGTCGAACTAGGACACTTTTAAGATAATTTCCTAATATAGTTTTAATTTTAGTTTTTACTCTTTAATATTTGGGGCATCATGTTGGCAAATTGAAGCTCGACCTCGCTATTAATTAGCAGTGATGTGAAACGTTGTTCAAATGACTCGTAGTTGAAGTACGGGGAGACAGATGTCGTCCGTGTAGTTGTACACGGCTCCACGATTCAGAACGAATAAGCGGAGCAAAAGACCGCAGGTGGTGTTTGTTCCGTGACGTCACGTGCGAAAATTAGACAACGAACAGAAAAAGTCACACGCGAGATAAGCAAGCAGTCGTAATTCGACATAACGTTCTCAAGGAATCTCAAACGTTACTCTCAACTGAGGCCGTTTATTGTGTTCAATATATCGCTACTGAATGGTGTATAATAAACGAGTCAATCAAAGCGCCGCAGCATTATTAACCGACGACGCTGTGGAAGGCTGCGATAGCCATTATAGAAGAACGACAATGTTGTGTTGAATGCCGACGAAGCATTTCTAGTTCATGGCCACCCCATTCATCCCATCGATTTTATATGGTAATTCCTCGCCATAAACGGACCTTTTCTGGTCAACTGCTGGCTTTGAAGTGCCAGAGTGACCAATATAACTTTCTTAAAGGGGGTGCAATGATTTCCAGACTCAGGTCAAAAATTTATGGAAGTTGCCCTCTGACACTTTTGAAGTAAAGAACAGAAATCCGATTTCGCCTGCGTGTCCTAGTTGTTGCGTAAAAAAAAGATAAATATTGGCATTCCGGGCACCCCTCAACTCACTCCCAGTGTTCAGGGTCACACCTGGTCGCACTCCCAGTGACGTCATTCGGAGTGCCGTGTAGCTTCCCGCGTGCTATCTCGGAGGACGCTTCCTTTCCCTCTCTCCGCTGACATTAGCGGGCGTTAGGCTGCAGCTTAGAGCCGAGCGAGGTCACGTAATCTTTTCGCGGTAGTTCCTTCGGCCGCCACTTGGGGTTGCAGGTGGGGGAAAAAGCTCGACTTTTACTTTGCGATTATGCAGCGGAATCGTGACATTTTTAATGAAGGAGGTGTTTTTTCTATCCTCTGGGACATCATAAACAACGTAAAAATGACAAGATGCAAATTATTTTAATCATAAAATTGTTGCACCGGCCCTTTAAACATGACATGCGATTGGCGCTTATTATTCATCGCACGTGTCGTACGAAGTCTTCGAAATTGATCGCCCTTAATGGCCGAACTCGTCAAAACGGGCGGCAGTCAGAGTCCACTGAATCTGCATTGGAAATTCGCATGAGCGCTAACTCCATCTTTATGAACAGTTACTAAGCGAGACGTTATTAAGATGCGGACACCTCGAGGAATAATGAACATTTTTCCAGATTTACCAAGAAACGAGGAGAACGTATTACGCGCTCCATGTGCTGGCGTCTGCAGGGTAGCGTTTCTTTTTTTTTTTTTGGTGGAGAAATTTATATTAGAGAATTCTCCGCTCTTCAAAACAGCCATTCACTTCTAAACTTTCATGAAGACAATGTAAACGTGTGCATCCCGTGTTCTTTTGTTCCCCGCTTGCTCCTTGGTGCTCGAGCAGTTAAGCAAAGGGTTCATTAAGCTAGAGGTCTGACCTTCCGGGCAGAACTAACCATGTTGTCTAATTAAGCGATTAGCTGCAGACATAACAGAAATATCCGCGGCGGGTCACGCGTCAATTTTCCGGTTCAATTTAGCGGTTAAACTTGTGAAATAAACTTTTTAGGTCTGTTAACATCAAGCCATGTGACGTTATTTACCCCTCAAAACTTAGTGGGAAACTGATATGGTGTTGAAGTCACGTGACATCAAGTTATGAGTCGTAGTTTTTCCCGCTAAATTTATGGGAAAACTGATTTGCGGCTGAGTATCATCTGACGTCAACTTTTCCTTTCAGTTTAGTGGGTGAACTAAATTACTATTGAAGTACCATGACGCCAATTTCTCTCGCTAAATCTAGCGAGAACTGAATATGTGGTATAGCTAGTCATGACATCAAATCATGTGACGTCATTTTCCCCGCTAAATTTAGCGTGGAAACTGAATTGGTATTAATGCACGGTGACGTCAATTTTCCTGCTAAATGTAGCGTTGAAGTTGAAGTTTTTGTATAGGTCACATGACTTCAAGTATGTGACGCCATTTCTCCGCTATATTTACCGGGAAAATAAAAAGCCAGGAACATACCTCAAAAGGACCTTAAGATCCTAAAAAAGCTTATCACTATAATAATGGCTTTAAAGGGTGAATCAGGCTATAAGCCTGACCTTCGGCATTTTTATTCCCTCAAAATGATACACGCCGAGGGTTAATAGTTTAGCAAGCGCATTCGTGACACCTGCTAAATATTCCATCGAAACTAGTCGCCAACATAAATGCAGAAATGCATCCCGTTGATGAGTGCAAAGGTAATATATTAAGTTTTAAGTACTACGCACAATCGCGAAGCCCCGTGTTTTTGGTTTAGAATAAAGGAACCTTGTATAAAAAGAAGAATCGCCCAAACTCAGCTGCGCTGTGTAACGCGAGAGAAATAATGAAACTGGAACCGTCCAATAAAATAAGTGATTTTGAAAAATCAAATATGAAGTCAACATTATGGAAATTATTGCCGCATTTTTTCTTCGCGCTTTATTTTCACTTTCTATACTAAATTCATTCTTATAACATTTTGAGAAAGGTTATGTGTTCACTGTGGGTAGTTTAAATTATGACCACGCGACTATAACGTTTCTATTGCAGAACTGCAAGCTCAAAATAAAATGTTAAACGATACCTTGGGTAATATGACGAACATCTCTAGCAAATTAAATAAGCTTCGCTCTTGACTGCGTATTTCTCGTAATGGTTTTTATTTTACCTTTCTAAAATTACTGCGTACCTCTCTTTTACCAAACATTGCCAAAGAGCTTTTTTTTTTGGTTCGCAGTCATTTATTTTCTTTTTCATATGCAGCGAAACAGAAATGAAGTTGACTATTGCTAAAATACTGAATATTCGTTGCCCGATTGCAAATTGAGGGTTGATTGCGTATATGAGCTAGAACACACATTGGACACACGGAGTAGCGAGTCAGATGGGCACCTCCGGAGCCCGACTCAAGCACAAAGTCTAAGACCGAGGCGTGAAGTGTTGGACTGGATGTCTGGTGAACCGGGCAGAAAACCCAGTTCAACTGGTGGAGGAAGACTTGACCTCTGTGGGAGTGCCTCTTTACACTCCAGTCTCTTACGAGACCACCGCAAACGCTCGAGGTTGATCGTCTTGTCTTCCCTGCGGTGGGTTCATCTTGTACACTTCATCTTGCGGACATCTTGGAAAGGAAGTCCGCCTTGAGGACTACCTTTTAAGTAGCCCGCCTGGCGGAACTGAGATCCGGCGGCCCGGTTTCCCGGTTTCCCGGGCGGCGGAGTTCGGATCCTGCAGCGGGCTTCGCCGTAGCGGAAGTCCCCCCCCCCCGTCCCCCCCCCCCACACCCCCCTTCCCGAAAGCTTGAATCGGTGTTTGTTGTCGTCGGCTCATATATGTCTTTTAGATTTGCCGTTTTGCGATGAGCTGTCTTCGCGCACGTCGCCGTGCAGAGCACGCATAGCGCGGAAAATTTTCTCTTACTCATTTTGCCGACGAGTATAGATGTTTCCAAGTGCCGCCTAAAATCGCCACCGCCTTTATGCTGCTGTGGGTCCACACCAGCATAAAGTGTTAGTGATCGTACTCGTGAAGCATTGCTGACGCCTATCCACTGCTTCCAGAGCTTCGCGCCCAAACAAAGCGTGTTCCATTCGCGGTAGGCCAGACTACCGCTCGAAACGCGGCTGCTTGCAAGAAACGTGTACAGGGCCCGTTTGCTCGAAGCGCTAACCGCGGCTTAAGTTAGCCGCAGTCTCTGGGCGAGGATTTTGAAATCAGGTGACTGGCTTGGTAGGGATGCGGGGAAACGCGGCGGTGCCCAGGTGAGTGAGCGCCGCTCGCTTTCGCTTAACATGTCGTTGTAGCTGCAATATCGGGCGCGTCAGTCGGCAATGAATGAGTGCGGAGGCTTTCGCTTTGCCTTACCTCCGCCTAAATCGCAAAGCATGAGCAATGACCTCGCCGCGTGCTGGATAATTTCCTTCGATTCCTGACCATTGCTAAGCCTAAATGAACGCGATAATTGTCGGCATGGCAGAGTTTTTGGGAAGCGGATCGCCTCGACTCAATCGGCCGGGCGGTGATAGCAGACAAAAGCAGACAGCGTCCCAATAGACCTTTTTTCTAAATTGCCCAAGCATCGAGGAGAGAACGCTGGGAGTGTAATTCTACGGTCCGCGCTCGCTGGCCTTCCTCCTCATAAAAGGTTGGATGTAAAGATTTATAATAAAGGCTTTGACGAGACGCGCGTGCAAGGCAAAATTTGTTTTAGACTTTCTGCTTTGGAACAATTGCTACTGCAGGCGCCGGTACGTGCAACGCGTGTGACTACACTCGCAATAACATGCACCTCGGTGCTTTGCAGAACTTGGAAAAAGGTCTGATCGGGACGCTGTCTGCTTTTGTGTGCTATCAATGCCCGGCCGATTGAGTCAAGGCAATCCACTTTCACAAAGACGTTGCCATGCCGACAATTATCGCGTTCATTTGGGCTTAGAATTGCCAGAATCAAAACACTATCTAAAAAAAATGCGGCGATTTCGTTGCGTCATGCTTTGCGATTTAAGCGAGGTAAGTCAAAGCGAAAGCTCTCCTGCCATTCATTGCTGACTAACGCGCCCGATATTGGCCTTTGCAACGACATGTTAGTTCCATGGCGAGCGGCGCTCACTCACCGGGGTTTTTCACTGCATGTGCCCACGCATCCCTTACCGGTAGCAAGGAGGTTATAATGGGCGGGAGGTGGCGTCCCCTATACCGACCAATGCATGGAGCAGTGAATTAACCAGCAGAATGGGCGTGGCCACGAGCCGCGACGAACATTTCTTGACCAATGGGAAGCCTAGTGAGTGAGCGCCGCCATTAATTTCGGTGCAAACAGCCCTCGTTGCCATGGCATTTCCGTGGCAACGCGATTGTGTGCACCGGAAGTAATGGCGGCACCCGCACTGTTGTTTGAAACAGCAGCTTAGCGGGAGACTTTTCAGACCGGTATGGTCGGAATGGGATGATATTATTGTAAACGAACGCGTGGTTGCCCAGCAGAAAGTAAGTGACTAGAGGTTGAAGACGCTCTGCTGCGACGCACCGACTGAATCGGTGTGTCGAACAGGCGAGATTTCGGGCCCAACGCTTCGCCTGACCAGTAGGACTAGGAAGTCGGCGTGTAGCGGACGCTCTCGACACCGCGCGACCGCGCCTGGAGCGTCGTCTCGAACGAGTCGTCGTAGCGCGGCCTTGGAAGAAGCGATCGCCCGAGTCCGGTCATCGTAGGCACGAACGCTGAGGAAGGCGCTGTGGTACGTGTCGTGCTGAGAAGGAGCATCGCGGGTTAGAGAAAGCCGTACAAATTCTGCTTCGAGAAGATGTTGGTTTTCACTCCGCCGTGATGAGTATTCGGGTTCGCATCAAGAAACATCTTTTTGGTGCGCCGATCCCAGATCGAAAGTCGGCCGCGACGGCGAAGCAGACAGAGAAGCAGACCGCGAGGCTGCGGAACAGACGTAGCCTAAGCGGCCCTAGGCCTCAACGACCGAGGCGGAGGAAGCGGACGATGAGAGCATGGACGGATTTGGTTTGGATGAGAGAGCGTCGGTGCGCGGGGCGGTCTGGGATTGAGTTGTTCTTCTGGCGTCGCTGGGTGCTGACGTCATGCCGGGTCCCTGCCCTATTTAAACGTCCTTGCTACCGAGCCAGTCACGTGATTTCGAAAATCCCTCTCCTAGGTACTGCGGCTAACTTTGGCCGCGGTTAGCGCTTCGAGCAAACGGGCCCTGAGGATGTATATTTTTACATATAACAGGTTGATTGATCGATCAATTCGTCCAATCGCTGAAACTAATGCGGAAGAGAGAGTTACTGAAATCTAAAGTACAGTTTTAATTAGTAATAGTTTTATATGTGCCTGTAATTCGCGGATGCTTGACAGAGTTGTATATGCTAGTCACCTATAGACAGGAGGTTGCCCGTTCTTTGTACCTCTCGTGTGTTCGGAGTCGGTGGCTGCCTCTTGTGGCGGCCCTCTACTATAGAGGGCGTGGTTACTTAAGTTGGTTCTGCGCGCAGATATCAAATATGTAAACCCGGCCATGCTAAAAAAAAAAAAGAAAAAAACACAGCTTGTTTTTTTAGCTAGTTATAAAGCCTTATCTGCTTTTTATTTCGCGTTTTGATTTGCTCGTAATAGGACGTTGTGTCACTGACCAAGGTGTGCGGAAGGGGCTTCGGTTTTGCTCAGAACCCCCACTGCTTTTGTTCCGCGTTCAAGCTTGATATAAATATTTCTTTGTTCATACGCCTTTGATTTCCCATACAAATCAAACGCACAAGAGGAAACCCTCAACGAAAAGGCAAACGATAACTACAAAATATATTTTGTGAATTATTTTGAAGGGAAAGTTTTTTTATATATATCATCACAGTAAAAGTTGGTCTGATTTTAATCACGATCTAAAATCTAAATTTCACGCGATATAGACCATCTTGATTCTTATCCTCCACCTGCCGGTGCAGAATACGCAGTTTTCGACTACGGCTGTCGTCAGGGCACGATTGTACACAAGTAAATAGCGGCGTAATTACTAAAATTGGCTAACTAGCTTTTAAACTACTTTCATTAGATGGCATATTTCATCTTGGAGATTTGTGACCCGTCGTTAATACGGACCAGACAAATCGTGTAGATGACAGAAAAAGAAAAAAAAAATCCTATTTCTAATTATTTCGTGGCCCATTACGAAAACTACCGAGTAACTACAATTCGATTTTTTTTCTCGAGAACGCACACAATTGACCCATTTCAAAAATTTATTAAGCAACACTGGCGGTTGCGACATTTGGGCATTGCTTCCTGCACGAGGCGTGTGTGATGGGATCCAAGTGAGACGCCGAATCCTGACGCAGCACCCGTGTTCTGTGTAGCGCTCAAGCTGAATGTCCGGCTTCCGACCATCTACTGGAGGGTGCGTACTTTTGAAAAAGGGCCTATCAGGAGGACGAGATCGGAGCGAACACAAAGAGAAGGCGGCCGTCGCAATGCTCTGGCTGTGTATGTGTAGCAGGGCATCGACGCCTCGTGTTGCGACTCCCTTTCACGGCTTCCGGGGACCCAAGGTTGCCAGCGATTGCTCGCGATCGCCCGGCCCCTCCTCCGCTTTCCGAGAGATTGCGTGTCCGCAGAAGAAGGCGTCTCCTGCGAAGCGTCTCTCCCGGCAACCTTGGGTGTCGTTCCGAGAAAGGGGCGTGAGCCGACGGTGCGTTTTGGCTGCTCCGATTTTTTGCTTGATGTGTGTGTGTGCGCGCGCCTTCACAGAAGCGGTCTGGCGTTCCGAGAAGCGGCTTGTTGCGAAGCTTTGGTCCTTGACCCGCGGTAAGGAATCCATCCAGGAACCCCGGGCGCGTGTATTGATAAGGCCGGGCGTGCACCGCTTGACATGCAACTCTGCCGGCAGTAGCAAAAAAAAAAAAAAATGTTTGGGTCATCACGTTGTTATTTAGATTCGAGGTCTTCGAACAGAAGCTTTTCTTAGTAATGAAACCGGCGTCAAATAACAGAGAACTGGAGGAACAACGTACAATTTTCCACACGAGGGTGTTTGTATAGCTCATTTATTCAACGAAAACTATTTTTAAAAAAATGAAAGTTTTCGAGAAGCGCTGAATTTGGGGAGACAAATGGTTTTCCTTGGTCTCGAGTGAACAGGACGTTGCGAAGAAAAAGTAGTCGTAAACTGTGACGCTAGATGGATGCATGAATAATTTATTCAGGCGTAAAAATGCTTTTTAACAAATCCCCAATTCCGAAATTTTCTTCCTCTGTCCGTCCTTCCGTCCGTGCATTCTCCGCCAAATTTAGCTTGCAAATTGATATCACGCGACCTTAACGGCCTTATTTGGATTTTACCACTGGAGTTTAGCGCAAAAGTTGATGTCACGTGCTACCTTACCTTCGGAGACCTATACATCGGATTCAGATTCCCCGATAAATTTGGCGGGAAAATTGATGTCACGTGACTTGACGACACGCCAACTATACGACGATTTAATTTCCCCCTCTAAATGCTAGAGGAAACATTTTACGTCAAGTGAGCTGACGCCACATGAGCAGGGCATACACTGACTCAGTTTGCCCGCTAAATTTGGCGGAGGAAGCTTGACGTCGCACGTGACCTCGACGTCAGCGTGGACCTATACTAACAATTTAGTTTCCAAGCTAGACCTGGCGGGAGAGTGGTGTCGCGTGAGGCTGCTAACGTAAAAGCGCTGACAATGCTAGTGCCACAGCGGATTCACGTGGCAGCACTGTTGTAGAAGTTCGTCCAAAAACGTAATTGATTACAGTTACAAGTTACTCCTTGAACATTGTTCAACTATAATAACTCGATTACTTGAGATTAAAAGTCATTCGACAGTCACTGGTAACAGCCGTTACTTCTCCGATTACTTCATTTTGTCAAAACGCCAGATTTTTTTAGCCGGTTTAAAAACGAATTTTTTTGTACCGTCCATTATTGGAGTTAGAATCCCTGACTCATAAGACGTACTTATCATTTTAAGTCACCGATTTTGTAACTGGTGTCAGTGCGTATGCTTACACAGCGAGGAGGCCACCTTCCAGCCCCACCGCGCGTCTGGTCTCTCAGCTGGGGGAGGAGAACTCGAGCCAGTGCTGTACAAACCGCTGGCCTGCGGTCTTTAACGCTGCACCACGCGGTAGTGATGCACGGCCTCCACCGCCGGTATGATGTTGATCCAAATCGAAATGGGTAGGGCATGGGGATTGCTGCCACATCGCAACGAGAAAGCATCAACTTTCCCAAAGGTGAGCTGAACGCCGGCATTGTCTGCGTAACCGCTAGCAGCAAAACGGCGGTCAATCTCCTCTATTGGCCAAAACTACAGCAGCATACAACGAACGCTGTTTCGTCACGGAAGCCGGCGGGGGCGCTCGAGATCGCAGCGGACGCTCCTCAGAAATAAAAACACAAAGAAAAGAGCACAGCAAGGCATGATGCATCGTCACGGGAAGCCGCGGAGCCGAAACGTGAGTAAGCCGCGCCTGCGCGCATGCATGAGCCTGATGTCGCCGCCGGACCGCCGTGCGAAAAAGAAAGAAGCGGCGCACCGCTGCTTGCAGGAATGCGCTGTGTGTCACCAGAGCTGGAACTCAGGAACTGGTTGCAGCACTCGCGGTAGTACCATTGTTACGCTGCAAATGCAGCATACAAGCAAAAAAACTTTTGAAATTATCAGTCACGCAGCAAAAAAAGTGAATTTATAACTGTGGATGATGATGTGTAATTAGCAGTGTATTGTGCTACCTGGCACCTTTAGGCGTAAAAAACGAAATGCTGGCTCTTGGCTGTTTCAGCTATGACCAAGGAGGTTAGTATGCGGTTAATTGCAGTCCACTGAATCTTGACGTAAAGGTATACCAAGCGCCTATTCGACGCAGGTGCTTATGAACTTCGGGGAAGCTCTCACAATAACGCGCGGTAAAAAATCGTTTCTCTCTCTTGATATTTTTTGTTGATCTTTAGTCTGCAATTTGTACTTTAACTGATGTGCACGCGTTACGTAGTTGTCGCTTCATGTTACTGTGAGCTTTCCGATATAACTTGCGTCGGTTTCGGCTTTTGTTTTACCTCCGTTCTGTTTACCGGGAAAAAGTAATTTTCTCGCGGTGTTTTCTGTAAACGTTCACTCCAGTCGGGGCCTTTGAGGCTCTGACACACAGGAACGCCGCCCCGGGAATCTCGCGTCGGCTTGGCGCCCGAAGCAGGATAAGCTGAGCCCGCTCATGCGTCGAAGAAAATTCATCAGTTTTTGCATTAAACCTCCTATTTTCTTTGTCGCGAATTCACAAGGGCGCGAAAGCTATGCGTGGCTTAGTGCGCGACCGTTATTTTACCTTACTAGTGGCCTTTCCTCCCTCTTATAGCCGATATGAACGCGCCTTGTTGGTGCGAAAATTGCATGCGTCGCAGGAAAAGTGCGCGCGTAGCAGTGAATCTCTCATTAACCGCGGAGCGATTAATGAGATTGCGGAACCAAGCAATAAAAACGTCGCAAAACGAATTACGAACCAGGGTCGCTAGTCTCGTCAAGCACAAAGTTGGAGCCAGAGTTCGCGTAGCGTGCTGATCAGACTTTTGCGACGATGTCGTCACACGCGACGAGATTTTCAAACATCAAAAACTCTCGGCGCTTCAAAATTCAAGCTGAGATTGTGGAGCACAAGGGGACGCAGCGAGCTTCACCGGAGTGCGCGCGAGCAACCCCGGGTGGGGACAGCCGGTTGGAGGGCTGCACTGATAGCAATGCGCCCACGTGTCCCTACAGACTAGCCTCGTGGAGGCGTGCCGCGCCGTCGGCTGCCGCGAGCTACTGCAAGCTGCTGTCCAAAACCAGTTTTCGCCTCATTGGCTCCTGCCGACCGGTGCGCCCCTATAAAATTGATTTTCGACTCTGTTAGAAATATCTTGACTTCTTGATAACTCTGATTGCTTTCTTTGACCTCGACTCTCCGTTGACCTGGTCAACAGAAAGTTTGTTGACTTTGTGTTGTAACTTTTCTGATGATTTTCTTCAACCTGAGTCAATAGAAAAGCTTGTGGCGAAAGTCATTGGGAAAAGAAGAAGATGGCGCGAAATTAAAGAGCCAGACAAGTTCGATCTTGGAATTCATCAAACGTAGACGCTTTTCGTCTGTCTCTCTTCATTGGTGACCCGGACGTCCCTGCACGGAACGTCACAACGTTCCCCGAGCTGATGATGGCCTTCCTGCAACCTCCGCTGCGACCGTCGGCGCCTACGCTGTTCCGCCTGCGCGCTCCATTCTGGGCACAGCACCCAGAAGTTTACCACTCGTGCATCAGGAGCAAGCCTACTGGTGCGATAGGGCGCCTGCTAAATTTAGCAGAAAGATTTCCCGACGAATTAGCGGGAAAACTTTACCTTCGTGACGTCATGCATGACGTCACGTAAATGAATAAATGAACGTCATGTAAGGTCGCGCGAACGAATCAGCGTCACGTAAGGTCACGTGAAATTTAGAGGGAAAAACTTTTCCTGCTAAATTTAGCGGAGATCCGTGTCACGTGGTCTCACCACCAACTCCAGTTTCCCGCTGCTCACAGGGGCAGGGGAGCAGGAGGAAGGAGGCAGGAGGGCATCACCCTACCATCCACACCCTCCCCTCCTTCCTTCTCAAGAGCTGCGCTCTAATTCGGCATCACAAAGAATTTGCAAACGTCTTTCATTTTTTTGAGGTCATTGGTCGAAAAGAGCTCCGGCGCGATAGACGAGCTAACGCCGACATCGCTCTCGCCACAGTGTCCCATACTCGTTTGCTGCAGAATCTTCCGAGGACCCGTGTGAGCCGAGAGCAAGCTTCACAGCAGAACCGGCGTCTTTCGTATCAGCCTACCGTTCCTCTGCACACTGCCAGCATAGCGACGGGTCAAGAACACGACCCTTCTATGACCTCATCAGGCAGAAATTTAGAAAACACATGGTTGAAAAGAACACGAGTGTGGGTGAACGACACAACACTAAAAAGTCTCTTTTAGGGAACTTTTTTAGTGTTGTATTGTTTACCCGCAGTCTGGTTTTTACAGTATGTGCAATGTACACCAGCTCATTTTTGCGCCCTTACATTTTGTGCATTAGAAAACACGTTTTAACACGCCGTAAACAGCATTGCAGAGTGCAAGTTCGTCTGCCACTACATACCGCACGGGTTGCGGTGACGTCAGAACGCCGGGATGTGACAGGCTCCGATTGGATGGATAGCGGGTGAGACCTCCAGGCATCTAGCATTAAGGTCTACCCACTATGTTTCCTATCAGGAGTCAATCGACAAGCTCGGCGGTCTCACGTCACCTAAGACCACTGGGCAAGAAGCAGACGAGACTTGGGCTGCGCACACACACTTTTTGCTTTTTCTTTTCTTTTCAAAATATGGCTCCATCTAGTAGCTGCTGCGCCAACTATCGAAGCACGGTATTGCTATCTCTCGTTGGAGATTACGTCCAGACGCAGCCGAGCTGCGACAAATGGGACAGATCAAGCACCGTGAGAAGCGCGTCACTACGTCTTTTTCGGTCTACGATTGGTTCAGACGATAGAACAGGTATACAGAAACACGAAGAACACCTTGATGGCGCGCCTTTGCCGCCGTCTGATCGGAACCGAGAACACTCGCATTGTCGGCTGCGTTTTCGGCTTCTGAAGTCAAACGAAGAAATAGAGCAGGAACACTCTTTGGTCATGTTTTGGACTTGAGGACTGCGTCCCAGTTTTGACGCCGACTCGGCACCTCTTCGTGCCGACAACCAGTGCCGTGTCGGCGTTCGGCGAGAATT
>JAZHYW010042448.1:0-32509 GCA_037355805.1 Ixodes ricinus | reverse complement strand
AATCATAAGTTTTGGGGGAAAATTTAAAAAGTACTTTCTGAATTCGACGAAAAACAGACTCAGAAAACAAATCATCCTATTCGCACCCTACGCGTTGCTGGAAAAAGCCACCAGACGACACCGCGCCATTCAATTCGAACCGGTAATCGCGCACCTCTATTGTAAAGTAATTGTGTCGCGTGACACAATTACTTAACTTTACGAAACATTCAGAAATAAAGAGCTAGCAGCTCTTTATTTGTGAATTTGTTGCATAATTGTATTAACCAAATTGTCGTTCAGTATCCAGGAGTGCCAATTTTATTAATGGGTGATTTTAATTATCCGAACATTATCTGGTTCGAAAAAAGCCTCGTATCTAACCCTTTCTCATCTGAAACTAATGAGTTTCTTGACCTGAGTTCTGACTTCAACTTTTCTCAACTGACCAAAGAGCCTACTAGAGTTACACCTCAATCCTCAAATATTCTTGATCTCGTTCTAACAACAAATCCAGACGTCATATCAACAATAACCTATCTGCTATTACTAAGCGACCATTTACGTCTACACTTTTCATTGCGCATTCCATTAGTAACTCCTAAGGTAACCATAAAACATATTCGTGATTATAGCCGTGCTGACTTCACGTCAATTCACTCAGAACTGTCCCAGTTTCTTGATGACTACTTAACTAATTTTTCAGAGCGCTCCGTGCAGTCAAATTGGCAGCCGTTCAAAAATGTTGTAGCATTTTTAACAGAAAAATACATACCCTCTAAAATAATTCGTTGCAACACTAACTCACCTTGATTTAACGCTAATCTGAGACGACTGCGAAACAGGAAGAACAGACTGTTTCGCGCTGCCCAGCGATCGTCCACAGACGCTCTATGGGCAGCGTACCATAAAGCTGAACACGGTTACACGTAAACTCTTAAGGAAACAAAATCACATTTTTATAATCACACTCCGCCTATCATGTTAGCGACTAATCTTAAACAATTTTGGAGTGTCATTAATCCGAACTTTAAGTTTGATATTAGTCTTCAGTCTTCAGATGGTACAAGTATATCTTTTGCTCATTGTGCAACGGTGCTAAACGATGTTTTTAGAATGTAATTTTCAGCCTGTGATGTCAGCCGAATACCTGCATCATCATGCACTATTTGTTCTACCGATGAACCCTGTAACAGTAGACGGTATTGGTGTGACTGGAATCATTAACAATATGAAACTTTCATCATGGGCCGGAATCGATGGAATCAACAGCAAGTTTTAAAAAATTGTAATGTGTATTATTCTATAATTCTCTCAAGCATTTCTACGCAGTCCCTTAACCTTGGCATACTTCCGAGCGATTGGTTAGTTGGGAAGTTGGTTCCTCTACACAAATCTGGTGTAAAGCATAATCGGCTCAATTAACACCCGATTTTTGAACACGTCATCTACTCGCAGTAGGTTAACTTTCTTGAATCTAATGACTTTATTACTACTTCACAACATGGCTTTAGAAAACATTTCTCATGTGACACGCAACTAAAATCCTTCACATATGATCTCCATCACTCTCTTGATGACCATTATGAAACTGATTGTGTCTTTCTGGATTTCTCAAAAGCATTTGTTAAAGTTTGTCATAAGCTTCTACTTCATAAATTGCAATCACTTAACATCGACTCACGCATACTTAACTGGATCCGCGCCTTTTTAACGAACCACCTACAATTCGTCACTGCAAAAAATACCCATTGTCGCACTGTTCCAGTCAATTCAGGCTTTCCACAGGGCTCCGTGCTTGGCCTGCTACTGATTCTTATTTACATTAATGACCAGGTACTGAACATCTCTTCTTCCATCTGCCTGTTTACTGACGATTGCGTATTATATAGAAAAATAACTGACATATCTGACATATTATTTCTACAATCAGACCTTAAACAGATATCATTATAATGTAACCAGTGGCTAATGAAACTAAACACTGACAAATGTAAATATACGAGAATATCACGTGGTTCATCACTGCCTCTCACTTATCACCTTAACAGTAACCCTCTCGCATCACTGTCAAGTTACAAATACCTTGGTGTTCATATAACGTCTAACCTTTCTTGGAAACTTCATGTCGAATACGTGATTAACAATTCTAATCGTATGTTAGCACACCTTAAAATAAATTTCTTTCTCGCTCCGTCCTCCCTGAAACTAACCATGTACAAAACTCTAATCCGCCCAAAATTATATATGCCGCCGCTGTGTGGGACCCTTCACACTCTTCATTAATTTCCCTTATTGAATCTGTCCAAGACCGTTCAGCCCGTTTTATCATGTCGAACTATCACCGCACTGCAAGCGTTTCTAGCATAAAAACCTCTTTAGGCCTGCTATCACTAACGCATCGCAGTAAGATCTTTCGTTTGTCTTTTCCATAAAATATGTCATCAAAAAACTGACCTTCGTCGTAATCTAATTTTCCCACGATTCTACATCTCTGCTCGCATTGATCACAGTCATAAAGTCGGTATGCCAAATTTTAAAACTTCGTTGTTTTAATTTTCTTTTACTCCCCAAACATCATTGGATTGGAACCACCTTTCCGCCTCAATAGCTAACATTGCTGATATTGTTCTGTTTAGGAGAGTTCTAACTAACATGTGCACATTGTCCTTATAGTTTTGATGTCCATTCCCCTCTTCAATGTATTATTTCCTTGAGGGTATTTGAAATAAATAAATAAATAAATATATTTAGGCAGCGGGGAGTTAATAGTCAGCCCCAAACGATATACTGGGTGTTTCGGCTGCAGACGAGAAAGTTTGCGATCGTGTGTCAGTACTGCCTGACGCACGTATATATACGTGCGTCAGGCAGTACTGACACACGATCGCACGCCAGTATGTCTCTCCTCTAGGTCTAGAGCCACTAAATGAGCTACGGTTAGAGTTTTGGCACTCTGTTCCCCGATGTTGTTGTGGGCGCCACCATCTTGATGCTAGTGCAGAGGAGACGCAACTGCCACTCGTCATGATTCAAAAGTGAGACTTCCTCAGTATTCGATACGCAGTTAGGAAGCTCACGTAATATTGTTTTTCTCTGTCACGAACTATTTACACATTTGTGGTGGACGGAAAAGCATTTCCTGTGATTTCAGATAAGGCGCCAGATAAATGGCAACCATGTTTTAAGCTGCAAGATGGGTAAGGGTCGTTACTCTGGAGCGTAGCTTATTTGGTGGCACTATCTAGGTGGACACGAACAGAGGCGGGAAGAGACCCCTCTTACAATTCCTGTATAGGCTCCCTACGGGAGCCACAGTTCCGCGTTCATCCCCGTAGCGCAGGCTTTCTTGCACGGAATTCGGAGTTTACTCCTCACATGATCGGATCTCGGCGAATAGCGGCGCGGCTGCGCGCCGAAAACAAACGCGCAACTCTGGCTCCTGTAGGGAGACTATAGCCAGCCGGCAACGGCCAGGCGGAGCCAGCAGAGTGAGAGCCCACGGTAATACCCTGTCTCGTTGTCACTTGGCAAAGGGTGAACGATAAGCCACACATTGCGTGCCGAACGCTTCGAAATGCGCGACGTACACGAGCGCAACGCACACATATTAGAGCATGACGCAGCGAAAAGTCCGATACTTCTTTGGAGTAGAGACGCGCTCCGTTGATACGCAGTCACGCTCCCATTGGCCCGCTTGGGCCGTAGCGTCCGCTGTACTTGTACGTTACGCGATCATGGCTTCCGGCGATACCCAGTATTTCTTGCTTCAGACACTAGGCTAAGCGGCGCCACCAGAGTAAAAACTCACGTTTGAACAATGCAGACGCCACTCCCAGGGGTACCCAATATTTCTTGCTTCAGTCGCTAGATGGCGCCAAACCAAAGAGCATTGCTGGTTGCCTATACAGGAACTCTTACCCCTCTTAGAAACGAGCGCCATCTCGTAGCCGCTTCGCCAATTATCCCGAGTTTAGCGTCGTCTGCACCCTTATATTCCGAGCATCTATTGGACGCGAGAGTTGCGTCAGTGTTCCGCGAGGACTCGTATCCAATCATGCGCTTCGTGCCCCCGTTGGATGCATGGATGTGAATGGCTATACTCTTTGTACCTGGCGGTAGCTTGCGCCACCTAGCCTTGCCTAGACATCCCAAAATTGGCTACCACCAATGTTACCCGATGGGGTTTTGAAAATGCTTATATAGAACCTAGGATTGCTCAATTCTCTAGCGCGAGCTTTCGCTCCGCATGCTCCGAGCTGCGACGCGTTATAGGGTAACTCCGGTAAGTTTTCCCAATTTTAATTAAACGTCTGTTTTTTTGTTTTTTTTTGCTTTTCTTGTGGAAAGTGTAGTTGAATTACATAACGTATATATTTTTTTTATGCCTCGTGTAGTTTGTAGCAATCTCAAAAACTTGTTTTGGGGGCCTATGGCTCAACCGAAACTATACCGGCTTGAGCATGATGGCAACCCTTGTGATCCTCTGCATGGTCATCGTGCGTCGTAAGATTCGTACCGCAATACCACAAACAAAAACAAAAAAACCAATTGTCTTAGTTGCAAGAGCAGTCCGGATCAGTTAGGTACGATGCTACGGCTGTTTCACTGCATTAGTTTGTAGATATCGAACACCTGCAGCAAAATTTGAAGCTTGTGAGTGTTGGTACGACATACTTCACAAGATGAAAACAGCGCAAAAAAGACGGACCGGATGAAGGAGGACATGGACAGAGAGCTGTAGAGAATCAACCGAAAATCACAAAAAAGAAGATACCGTGTCTAATCTAAAACAAAAACAACCAAAACAGAGGGCTCGCGTTGAAGCCAAGCGATTCAAGAGACCAGAAAATTAATCTCCTGCCTTGAGGAGTCAACCGAAGGACTGTTGACACACAGCGTCTAATCTTTCTGTTTCTAATGCCTCAAGAACCGCGCGTGTCATCTGCTCCCGGTGATGTTTTCCAATCTCACAAAGTTTAAACTGAGGTTGGCATCCGCAGTCATGGGAATGTATGCCAATATGACCAGAAATCGTCGAAGATACGTTGTTAGAATGCTCCCTTAGCCTGTCATGAAGACAGCGACCCGTCTGGCCAAGGTAAAGCCTGCCGGATACAGAGGGAGGGAATAAAAACAACTCCCTCAGCGGAGGTAACGTAACGATGGCGATGCTTCGTAGTGCACGTTCGCGCCTCCCTATCCGAGGGATTGACGGCTCTATACAGTCTTAAAAGCTTGTCAGGAGCGGAGAACAACACGTTTACGTCACATCTGCCTGCAAAACGGTTGAGGTTACATACCACGCCGTGCATACACCGAATGACAGCGAACTTTCTTCTTTCCCGTCCTTTCCCACTGCTGGAAAGGATATCGCTCGTCTCATGCCAATATTTTGTTTCTTTCAGCAGAGACTCAGCAACAGCTGTCAACACGTGTGGGGGGAATCAAGCGACAGTGAGGCGTTTAGTTTGCTTATCGAAGCTAAGTTGAACTTTGTGAAAGCAAGACCTTCGCAAAGCACGTGTGTAGCAGGTCTTCGCGATTGCACATTTTGTCCGTCACTCTGTTCGTGTCTTGCCTCATCCGGTCCGTCATTTTTGCGTTATTTTAATATTCTGAAATCTGTGGCAAATATGAATACGTATATATGTATAGTTGCAGAAAGCGAGTTTGCCACGATGAACGCAGGTTAAGCGTAGGTTCAGAACGAGCCTCCGCTTTCTGTCTGAGAAGAACTGCAATCTTAGTGGTGAGCACTGCACCTTGCCGACGCGTGGCTAATCGTAAGCTTGCGATGAGCACGAACGGACTAAACTATGGCCGCCAGTGAATGCCACCTTTGGCACTACGACTTGCTTGAGCGAGCAGGGAGTCAATCGTGCGCGATCACAGGGGAGCGCTTACAAACTACAACCTCTAAAACGTAACGTAACAAGCAGAAATCGATTGTTGTGACGGCTGAAAACGCAGTAGAAAAACACGGCGAAAGAAGAGCTATATAGTAGAACAAGTAATATTCTTGAGTACGAACATAACATCAGGGCGAAAGGTTGCTTGACAAAGAGCCAACCCGCTCATGCCCGCTGAGAAACTGGTGGTAGCATTTGTAATATCGGTTTCAGAGGGGATCGGGGTTTCTCATTAGTGTAACATTTTTTTTGCAGTGCTCGTATTTAGTCTCCGTAAATCAATATCAGTCATTTATTTTGCTTCGACATTTAACCGAAGTTACCCTTTAACATGCTCGCCTACCGATCCCCCCCCCCCCCATCCAGGATTTTGTGACAGGTTAGCAAATGCTATATCAACTCGAGAAGCGTACCTTGTGCATCATCAACTTGGACATTCATTGAATGCAGTACATTACTGAGCAAGACACGCCGGGTGTTGTACCCGATCAATGTAAGTGACGCCAGCGAACTCGTAGAAAACTCCGGCCATCGCGGTGCCATAAAAACGGAAATGGGGACTGCCTGGGTTCTTCGACTCCCCGGCGACGCCTAGCCGCATTCCGCTAAGAGGGACATCTGGTTTTCCGCCAAGATGGACTGAAGCGAATGCCAGGACCCAATGGTGCCAAACCACGTGTCGCGAACAAAGCGACTCTTGTCACTGCAGTCCTCAGCCGCGCCAACCTATAGGCTTTGAGGAATTCACCGTGTGACCGCCATCTTGAACGATTTGAACCAAGGGGGCACTGAGAACGACTCTACGTTTATAGAGTCTCCATTTAGGTTCATGGCAAAAAAAAAAAAAGGAACGGAGTGATCGCACGTGTCGGAGAATCGTTTATTGCCCCGCTTGTCGGCTGGACAGTTAAAAAGCTACCGAGAAAGCGCAGAAAGCGCTGGGAAATGACAGGTGAAACGCACGGTGAAAAAAAAAGTTGTGCGGGCCGAGTTTATCGGTCGTGTTGTTTTTACGCCAGGTCATCTATGCTGGGCGTTTCTGAACGCTGTTCGGAGGTAACAAAAAAAAAAAAGAAACTGGTATAAAAACGCACAACGAACGGAGTTCAATGAAAATTTCTCAAAGACGTCTTTAGGTGGCGCACACCATACACAAATGTTATAAGTGGATTTCAGAAAAAACAACAACAATTTAAGCCTAAAACATTTTTTTCTTCCTGTGATTCGAGAATTAAGTGGTAACAAATCATGTGGTTGACGCGGCTTCACACATATGGTAGAACACGCGTTTTGATCTGTTGTATCTGCTCTCAGGTGTTAATACCACAGAAGCTTTAACTTTTTTTTCCTTTATAATGTGACATTTGCAAGTGACAGCGCCAACAAGACGCTTTTTACCGTTTTCTTCCTTCTGCCTATGAAAAAAACGAAATTTTTAGGCTTTCATTTTTTTTTTCGTAATATACTACTTTCAGAAATTTTTAGTATAACAAATGCACTGCAAAAAAACAGCTATATGAAAAATGATCGCCGTACTTGACTTTGGCCGCATAACTATGTCAGTTTAGAAGAGCATGCCTGTAATCCTCCAAATGTATTAGTCTAGATCGTGGATACGGCTTCTTGAAATAGTATCCTTTGAGGGCTCGCTCTTCGCCTGGGCGAAAAGCTAATTTTTTATGAAAAAGAAAGAATGCACTTTAGGATATAAACCCCATTTCATAGGATTAGTATTATTTTAAGTAAAGCGAAATTAGCTTGACACCAAGCCTGAGTAAGTTTCTGCATATAATTCCTGACCTGTACGCCAAACGTGCTTCTTAGATACGAGCCAGCCGGCACAGGTCTTTAGCAGAGACCAGATTTGCGCGAGGCGAAGCGGCGTCACGTTAAAGGCAACCGTGCTTGATTGCCCAGGTACAGCACTGCCCGTAGACGCTGCTTCCACGAGCAGTAGACCACCTCTCCCCTCACTACCTGCCTCCCGTCGTTCCATGTGCCACTGTTTCGGTGTCGGCTGCTATGGTGACGATGGAATTCATGTGTCTTCAGGCACAGCCTGTAGATGGCGTTTAACCGCACTCTATGGCTCTGCACTAGTGGAGTACACTGTATTTGAAACGAAAATCTCGATGGCGCTTCAAACGACGTGAGGCGGTCTGAAAGGGAGTGCCCTTCTACGCAGAACTTCCACAACTGAGTTAATATATAGTCGGTAACGGGTTAAGAATTTAGGACAAACCCCTCCCGCCTCTTCCTACTTTAGCAGAACGAACACTGGGAAGGAGGCGACCTCCTCTCCAGGCTCGCTCTGCTAAAGTAGAAAGAGGGGGGAGGGGCTTCCGCTGAATTCTTAGCCTGTTCCCAACTGTAGTAACGTTGTTCGGAGCCCACTGTTTGTATCAATGACGAATGGCACAATACATCAGACACAGTTTAAATTTGGGAAGCAGCAGGTAGCATGAAAGAAAAACAGGCGGTAGCGATTGTTCTTTTTTCTTCGTGTCATCAGATAAACGGTGCGTGTGTACCGAAAGGTGTAGTTACGTCATGTTTTCTCTGGTAATTTCGGGGGCATGGTCTCGCCTGGAGCTTTTATGGTGTAGCAGATTATGGTCGGATACACGCTGACACTCTTGAAACAAACGTTTATCACGTAAAAACAATTTCGGATAGACGCGGTACTTCACATCGATTTAAAAAAATGATCTGTGCCGAAAACTAATTAAAACGAGCAGTAAAATTAATCACACTGCGCATAGAAAGATAAGTCCCCAACAAATAAATGCTGCTTGGGCTCGGAATATGTCTGTATTAAGAGAGCACATTACCCAGAGGGTAAAATTGTCAACCGTTAGCTTAATATGAATGAAATTTACAGTATATACTGGCAGTTGCGGGGCAGAATGCAGTGCAGAGTTTCATCTATGAACATGAATTGTCAAATAATTATATACTGTTCTTTTTTATCAGGAACACACTGACGTTGCTTAGGAAAGCTATCGCTAGAAAACTAATGTAATACCCAACAATTTTCTTCAATAGATACGAAACAGAGTGCCAGGAGAGTGAAACCCGTGAAAACAAAATATGCAAAAAGTGACTAATTTTGTTCTGACATCGCGCTGAAATATCAAATCAATGTCTTGCCTTTTAAGTCGTCGACAATCTCTTAACGTCTCTTCTAAAATAAATTCATAAAGTAAAACAAAAAATGTCGTAGCTTCATGGACCATTAAATTCCACTTAAGAAAAAGCAATGACTAAGCATTTACTTTTGTCGAGTTACCGAACTACAGTTTTTATAAAGCAAACGTTTTGCCAAAAACGGAACAGAGAAAAGCGTGTTGAAATTGTTCGAACCTCTACCTTTTCTTTAGCATTGGTTGGACGAAAATAATTTATAAAAAAATAACTCTGCTTTGTAAACCAATGAAGCCCTCTGGGAATACTTTCAAGATGTTGTTGGACGTAAACACACCATTTTTCTAAATCAACGTTTTTTGCAGGCATTTTTTTTTTCTGAGTAGTGTCCCACCGGGAATTCAAGTTATGTTGACCTAATTAGAGGGTGAACGATAAGGGAGCCGGCCGATAGACACCACAACAATGCTTATCTGCCTCATCCTTGAGCACATCTGATTGGTTCTCTATAAAAATTAAACGATTATTAAATAAAAAGAAACGCGTTTACCGCAAGGCGATAAGCAGTCAAACAAGAGCATATTTAAATATTTAGGGATATCATGGAGGAGTTACGTCAATACATCTGCTCTAAAGCTAAAAAAAACATTCGCATTTTTAAGAAGCCATATTTTTCTCGCGAACTCGCTTGCTAAACATTCAGCTTATATTACACTAGTCTGAACTAAAAGAGAGTATGCATCGGTGATATTGAACCCTTATCGAAGGTTTTGAATTAACCAACTGAAAGCTGTCTTAAATCGTGGTACTTGCTTTATCACTGGTAACTTACTCCTGGGGTAGCATTTCTAATTTAAAACAATCCATATCCCTACAAACTCTCGACACTCGAAGAAAATAGATCGGCTGTCTTTCATGCACAGATTGCGGTATAAGCCGTTGTCTCTCCGAACCTTAATTTCTCCGGCTCACCATATTTTCTATCGCCTCCAACACCCCTGCAAAGAGGAAACCCATTTTTTGCAAAAACCAACAACATTAAATGCTCACCCCTTCCAATATGCAAATCAGGTTGGAATAACCTGCCCTCAAGTTTAGTAACTAATACTAATTACAAATGTTTTTCTTTTTTTTTTGGCACGAGATTTCTAAAATATTTGAATAAGGTTTATATAAAAATAGTTCCTGACCTTTGTTTCGTTCTTTTTTTTTGTAGTGTTTATTTTTAAATTATATAAATATAAATTCGACGTTTCCTAATGTAAGGCCTTCCTCAAGACGCCCTTCAGGTAAAATACTGATGATCGTACAAAGCTTTTCGTTTTTTTTTTCTATTACCAAACGAAAAAAGGCGGGAAAGAAGGCAAAAAGCTGCTACTGCAGCTTGACGAGGCCCTAGCAAAAAATAAAAATACACTAGACCCAAGGAATCAAATATACAGCAGCACACCACTCTAATAATTATACATGTTTATGTAGAAAGTTAACTAAAAGACATATGCCGCTCAGAAAGAAACAGATTTGCAACACATGCGTGACACTACATGGTATCATATAGAAAATGAGATTGTAGTAGTATGTTCGCCGACATTCGATTTGACTATCCAAATATAAACACATCATTTGCTTCAACTTCATTTAGTAAGGATGGCAACACATATTTTGATAATGTAAAACCATAATTCGTACGGGGTGTTGAAACATTCGAGGTCTCGCCACGGCGGGTACCGTATTTATGACCTAACTTAGTTGGACATGACAGTGCAGAAATGAAAAAAAAAGTATCATTGTGTTTTAAGGGTACAAGTCGCCAGCAATCGAAACTTGTACAGCTGTTCAATAGGAATTACACGATGGTTTAAAAAAGAGTTCCTTAGAATAATGCAAAAAAGTAATATTTGAAATAATTGGAATAGCCCTCTTTAGGGTTAGTAGTAGTCTTGTTAAGTTACGCTTTGTTGTTTGGCCCCAAACTAGATGACAATAAAGTAACAAATATAAAAATGACATGAAATAAAAAATCTAATTTTATCGTCAGCACGACATTAGAACCTTCGTGTGACACATATGCGACAACCTGATCAACAGCGGAGTAATCACTAGATACTTGGGACTGATCACGCCGTATTGCATTAATTGATGTTAATGACTATATATATTTTTTTAGAGCGCGGCTCTTAAGCACCTGTTTCCACCTGTTTCGCGGCGTCGGTGTCGGCGTAACCGCGCTAAATTTAACGGGAAAATTGACGTCACGTGACCTCAACACCAATTCAATTCCCCGCCAAGTTTAGCGTGAAAATTCACTTTCTCCGCCAGATTTAGCAGACAAATTAATTTTTTCCGCTCGGTTTAGCGGGATAATGGACGCGGTTACGTGACCTCAACACCAATAAATTCCCCGCTAAATTTAGTGGGGAATTGAATTGGTGTTGAGGTCACGTCACGTCAATTTTCCCGCTAAATCTAGTGGAGAAACTGAACTTGTTCATATGTGACGTGACGCCAAGTCATGTGAAGTCATTTTCCCCGCTAAATTTGGCGGGGAAACTGAATTGGAGAAGGAGGGGATGGAGGACGAGTAGGAAGACGAGAGGAGGAGGAGAGGAGGACAGGACAGAGAGGAGGAGGAGGGGCACACCCTCCCCTGCGTACCCTCCCCTCCTCCTCCTCGAGAGTTGCGCTCTAATTTCGCATTAGAGAGATTAGTAAATGTCTTATTTTTTTCATCTGCTATCGAAAAACGCACACTTTCCTGTTTATTGTTCTGGTTGTTCTTGTTTTACCACATGAGAGTTTGTTTAAACGAAATTTCCTGTTGCAGATAGATGTGTTTTTTTTCTAGACAAAGCGCAAGGTGCGTCCCGAGCTGCATGTCATCGCTCCTTCTCGACCAATGGAATTTCAACATTAACCGATATAAGAACTCCAAGTAACCAATCCCGAAGTTACAAGCATGAACGCAATGAGTCACGCCATGAGTTCGTTATTAGCTGGTCAGGAGACAATAAAAGAGTCAACAAAAAGTGGTGGCAAATTGCCCTGCAAATGTGTTGCTACGTAGAACGATCTTGATTTAGCGCTAGTAACCTCCGGGCATTTTTTTACTCGGGCTGTGCCTCCAGGTCTCTGCACTCCTCTTCGCCCGATTGACTCGTTAATTCATCCATTTGCTCATTGACTCATTTACCCATTTACTTTCCCCGTCGGGTCGACCTGTGTACACAGCGTATGGGGAATGACAGGTAAGCTGAATATATGGGTAGGTAAACGTGACGTCACGTTTCCCACTAAATCTAGTGGAGAAAGTGAGCTTGTGTGTAGGTCACGAGACCATGTCACGTGATGTCAATACTTCCATGAAGGTTAGCACGGAAACTGATTTTGTATACAGGTCACGTGACAAAGCCATGAGACGTCATTTTGCCCGCTAAATGTAGTAGAGAAATTCGCGGCTGCGCTTTTTGAGGCTTCACTTCACTGGACCATTTAGACTATAGACCTTTCTCGTTCATACACGTCCCCAGCCACCTGGTAAGCATATCCGGTATCGGCGACGAAAAATTAATGAAACATTTAGTTCTGCAAACAGTAAACAAAAAGAGGGGAGGCAAAACGAGAATGGGTGACGTTTACGCTTATATACTAAATGTATTATAATTGCGTGGCGACAGCAAAACAATGTTTTCGACTATACTGTAAATGACGACATTCAAGATGACGGTGCCCTCGCGAACAGGTCTATAGCCTGCCTCACAGGCAGTCAGAACTCTACGCTGAAATACGAAATTAACACATTACAGTACAACTTCAAGCCTGGAGATTTTAACGTGCATCACGCAATAATCCTACACACCCCTCCTCCTCTCCAACCTCCCCCCTCTCCCCAATCCAAAGGAGCGGAGATGGGAATTCAACCTAGGGTCGCTGGGTTGTGCACCGGGAGCTTTCCCATAACGCGCTACAAATTGCGGTTTGCTAAAATATTTGAGCAACAAATGCCTCAAGGTTTCTTTTTTTTATCATCTAATTAGTGTTTTCTTTCTTTTTAGCCAGGGCGTGTATATAACAACACCTATGTCCTTACCTATGTCCTTAACACCCTGAATTTTGAACATCTCATTAAGGGATGGCGATGGAGACGACGGACACTCCATGACAGAAAACTCGACCCGTCCGACAAAAAGTGGTGGTTACGGGTTATCGATATATTTATTTATTTATTTATAATACCCTCAGGGCCACAAGTGGCGTTACAGAGGGGAGTGGGTTTACATGAAGTAGTTGGTGATGGCATCCCGAAATCTTCCACTGTCGGTGATGCCGATGAGGTTCTCGGGGAGGTCATTCCAGTCCACAATCGCAGATGGTAAGAGCGCCTTCTGGTGTGCGAGGGTGAAGCATTGTGGGCGGGCGATCTTACAAGGATGGTCAATTCTAGCCGAGATGTATGATGGGGGGTTTAAGAGAGATTGTTTAAAGATGGGCGTATAAAATACCTTGTGAAGAAGACAAATGCGAGAGATCCTACGACGTGAAGATAATAGCGGAAGGTCAAGGTGAGCTTTCATTAACGAGACACTCGAAAAACGGGAATAATCAGAAAAAATGAAGCGTGCAGCACGGCTCTGAACAGATTCAATTAAATCAGTTAGCGTTGATTGATGAGGATGCCAAATTGAAGACGCATATTCTAATTTGGGACGGACAAGAGTAACGTACAGGAGGCGCTTAAGGTTATTGGGAACAGATCTAAAATTTCGACGGATGTAGCCTAAACTTCGATTAGCAGATTGTACAAAGTTGTTAATATGAGTATTCCAAGAGAGGTTAGGTGAAAGATGCACGCCGAGGTATTTATAGTGGTCTGTATATTCGAGTATAGTCATATCCAAAAGTAGCGTAGGATTAGTTTCTGCTAATGAATTAGAAAAACGCATGCACTTACATTTGTTAGTATTGAGGGGCATTTTTCAATTCTGGCACCAGTCGGTTATTTTGAGAAGGTCAGCTTGCAAAATTAGAAGGTCATCTTGAGTAGTAATCTTACGGTAAACAACGCAATCGTCAGCAAACAGGCGAATAACAGAGGTGATACGCAATGGGAGGTCGTTAATATAAATGACAAAAAGTAGCGGTCCAAGCACGGTGCCTTGAGGAACACCAGAAGAAACAGCCGAGACGTGAGACGATGCATTGTTAGCATATACGTACTGACGGCGTTGAGAAAGAAATGATTCAATCCAGATTAGTACATGAGCGTCAATATTTAGCGTGGAAAGTTTGAGAAGTAGAAGTTTATGAGGTACTTTATCAAATGCTTTAGCGAAATCGAGAAATACAGCGATAGTGGGGTATCCGGAGTCGAGATTCAAGAACAAGTCATTAGTCAGATGAAGAAGCTGTGTTTCACAAGAAAAATTACGGCGAAAACCGTGCTGCACGTCACCGAAGAAAGAGTTAGAATCCAGGAATGAAACCAAATGCTTGAAGATGATGTGTTCCATTATTTTAGACGAGATGCAGGTAAGAGATATCGGTCTATAAGTTGGCTGGTGATGACCTACTACCGCTCTTGTGGACCGGAATGACCTTCCCAAACTTCCAGTCGTCAGGCACGACTCCCGTCTCCAGGGATTGACGAAAGATGTTTTTTAAAAAAAGGCTAGACGTTAGATTATGTTACGGAGAATCTTGGAATTTATGCTGTCAATTCCACATGACAAAGAAACTTTTAAGGATTTAATAATGTTTACAATTCCATCGTAATCAATAAGAATAGGATCCATTGGGAACGATATACTGGAGACGGGAGGGGAAACAGTAATGAGGTCTGAACGGGAGAACACTTTAGAAAAAACATCATTCAGCACATTAGCGCACAAGTTCACTGGAACAGGGTCCCCTGAATTTGAAACAAGTTGTAATGAACACTCGTCTTTTGGGCGAACAACATTCCAAAAACGCTGCGGATTGGCAATCAATAATGATGGCAAAGTCGCACGATAAAAAATGTCTTTACATCTATTCAACTCAATTTTGTAAATGTTAGCGCAGTCCTCATAGCTCTGCTATGTGGACTGCGCTAACAGTCCTCATAGCAGATCGTTCATCGGTTCTCACTTTCCTATCAATCTTGTGGAGGCCAGGGGAGGGAAGGGCATAGAGAGCGAAAGAAGCGGTGGCAATTGGTCTCAGACCAAAATAAATATCGTCCGTAAACTCGAAGACGATGCTTTTAGCATCGCGCCGGGCGCTTTTCAGCCGTGCCTCAAAAGCGTGCTAGAATGCAGTAGCGCCCATCAAAGACAAATATAATTCGACCCCCTCGTGCGAGGCTACATCGTGTGTTAAGCGAGTTGTGAACCCGCGAATCGAAGGGATACGGACCCGCGTTTGATGTCTGTGCAAATGGCGGGAGACGTCAAAAAAGTGGGGAAGGGTGAAACGGTGTGAAAGAAAAAAAAACGAATAAACACGAAGAGCTTTCTCGTGCCCGGGAGAAGAAGAAAAACACGATAGAAGGCGACGGAGAGCTTACTTGGCGTTGTCTTACCCGATCTTTATCTTTCGTATAATTGCACATGCCTTCCCGTTTTTCTAGTGTTTCTAGTGACCGGTCATACAAAACATGGTGTATTCATTTCGGCTATTCTCCCTCTCTGGTATTTTCTATTTTGTTGAACTTGCTCTCTTCATACTGCTGAATGTTCTGTTCGTATTGCTCCGGTTACTGTATTATGCTCATATTTTTTAAAAGTAACCAGAAATTATATTAATCCGTTACCGATATATTGTAACGAAATTATATTACAAATTACTTTCGAAAGAAGTAACGTGGCAATGACAAGATTATTTGAAAAAGTAACGGATTATAAGTACTCCGTTACTTGTAACAGCTTACTTTCCAAGTCTCGGTGGCACTAATATCTAGTCGGCGTGAAACCGAGCTCTGCTTTGGCGTTCGGATTGCATTCGGCTTATCGACTTCGTTCCTTGTTGAGTGACAGAAATGGTTCGGTGGCAGTCATAAAACACATTCTGTGTTAAAATAAGCTGACGGCTAATTTAGAGAAATAATTGGAATAAACCGGAAACACGGAACATTAGCTATAAAGCTACAGCAACTATGGAAGGATGACCACCACAAACCGTACCACTTTGTTCAGGATACAAAGTTCTCCGTCAAAAAGTCAGAGAGAGAGTTTGTACACGTCGCGACCACGAGCTCATATTTTAACTTGGATAACGAATTCTCCGGGAAAAAGCTTTCTAAGGGACCGGAGGGAGACGCAGACCTAAGCCAGAAACTAACTGTTGATCGTCGACCCAGAGTTAATGCGTATAAATTATGCATAATTCGTGGGACGCATATGGCATCACGTATGGGCATTTCCCTAATAAGTCGTGGGAAACAGTTCCCGGAAATATTTACATGCAAATTACGGGTGCTAAGCCTTGCGCTATCTGCAGTGGCCAGAAGGGAGGGGGACGGGCGATTCCTTTGAAGCTTTCGGCATTTGTTTTGCGTATTTTATGTTTAATTGGCACTCGGCCAAAATGTTTGGTACACCCTTTCAACATTTAAAGAGACGTTGCCAACAAATTAAGCGTTCATTTTATGCAACTTTAGTAGCAAGTGTGTGCTAGAAAACCAAATATACTGTTTATTTTATATATGTGTAGTAAAAATATCCCACTGGTTTTGACGCATTTTTCCCCAAAAAATTACGGTTCATTGTATATTGGTCAAATAAAATGTAAACAACATGTTTAAAAACCTTTTTTTGTTAAATAAGACGGTTAGGTATATTTCCTGAGGAGAATGCTGACTACATGTTTGAACTAAAATATAAGCATTTTTTGCATATTTGATTAGGAGAAGCAAAGAAGGTGTTCAAAAACGTTTTTTAGAAATTAAGCAATATTGCAATCCTGTTTAATAGGAAATAAGTCAATAGTTCGAAGCGTTTCAATAAAATACGGGTTTTATGCATAATTGCTTAGGAGAAAGCAAAGCAAGTGTATGACTGCTTTCAAAAAATTAAGAGTTCATAGCAGATTTATTTATACTTCTTTTCCCCTGAAGTGTAGAGTCGGCCGACGCATCGAGTTGATGGGGTCAATGAGACATCATCAAAAGGGCGCCATCATGGTGTTCGTAGTTTTGCTGTAGGTGTTCTATCATCGCTGAACCAATCATAAACAAAAAAGACCCAGTGACTTGTGCTTTTAACACTGTTTGATTGGACCGACTAGCTCATAGCGTCGACTGCGTCTGGATTTAAGCTGAAACAAAGTATAGTAGAAAGTAAACTAAATGTCTGAAAACGTATCCGAAAGAATAAGTATTCATTGCGCATTTATTTAGTAGAAAGTAAGCTATTTTCTTATATGAACGTTTCAAAAGAATTAGATATTTACTACATAGGGGTCTGGGGAAGAAAATAAGCTGGGTGTTTAGAAAGAGCATCGCTCGATTAAAAAGAATGTGTGAGACGAGCTCAAGTACGAATCACTGTTTAACTGAGGATTAATCATCGAAACCTTAAACTATCGTTCTAGGATAAATATTCGCAAGCGTAAGGGTCGTTCCAACGGAAATGAAATGTTAGCGATTAATGGCGGCACGGGGGATGCCTTATAGTGATTCGCCCAGAGCTTACGAAGACGTCTTTAGCATGATCTCGTGCGCTTTGACTTACAGAAGTAAGTGTGTCTCTAAAATGTTAGGTTCGCCGCAACGTTTGTAGTTGAGCGTGTCGGTACATAGTACAAATAATATAAAACAGCGCAAATAAATGCAAGGACTGTCTGTGACGCTCTTTCTCTTGTTCTTCTGTTTAATTGCGCTGTTTCATATTTTATGTTAGGTTTATTGAGTTCACAGGAATTTCTTTAGAAGTGGGAAAATAATAAAATGTTTGTGTAGTGATATTTGCAAGCACTACCATTGTCATCGTTCTACATTCAAGAGTGGTTACCTAGGTTTTAGTGAGTGAGAGAATTCATGACTTTAACGTGCAGTGTATTCATTAAAGAGCAACTCTGGCCAAAACTCAGAATGAAATAAATTACTGGTATCGTTGTAGTGACACAAAATACGACCCCAGCCAAAAAATTACGTCCGGGCGACGCCGCGTTCTCAACTAATGCCGACAATAAAAATGCGACCCGCCGCGAGCGCCTGCTCCTTAGCGGACGGCCAGCGGGTTGCCGATCACTAAAGCAACATTGGGCGGTGACGTCACTATCGTTCTCTTTTTTCCTCCGGTCCGGACGGGCGCACCCGTTGCGCGCTCTTCGCGTTTCTTTGTGTCGCTACCACCGCTACTTCGGCTTGTGATTGCGTGTTTAGTCGTTGCTTTTATCTGTAGCCCGTGTAGCTTCGTATAGCCTTTTGTTTATTTGCTTGTGAGGACTTCAAGACTCGTTTTAGCGAGCAACTTGATGCGCCCAAGACTGCCCAGCTGTTCTTTGGAAGATGCCGAGTACAACTTGTAGCGCTGTGGGCTGCTCAAACAACCCGCTGCGCAACCCGTAGGTACTTTTTCATAAGTTTCCAACGGATCGGAAATTGGAGAAGGTGTGGGTGAACGTAGTTCGACGAGTGGACTTTGGAAAGCCTTGGACGCCGACCCCCAGATCGAAGCTCTGCTCCGATCATTTTTCGCCAGAGAGTTACGAACGAAACCTACGGGTGTTGGTTGCTTGCGACTTATGTGGTAAATTAGTGTCGCAGCTTACAAATTCGGATTTTACGCGCCTGAGGGAAAAAGAACGAAAAACAGACGTGTACAGCCCAGCATACGTCTGTTCAGGCCGCCACGGCCCGCGCCGGAGAGCCTCAAAGCTTCGTGTCTGGTAATGACCCGCAGCGCGAAAGCGAGAGGGCCCCCAGTACTGTACGTCACTGGCAGCGCGGTGTGGAGCAACGCTACTCCATCGACGGAGCTTCAATGACAATTTAGGCTTAGCGACGAGTACGGGGGACAGCACACAGAGCGACAGCCGCGAGAACGGCACCGAATGAGTTCACTCGTTTTCCAGTCGCTAGCTTTTGGGTATACAAGCGACGAGTACGGCATAGTGCAGGCACAGCGGCGGCCGCCGAGTGCGGCACCGAACGAGTTGACGGGTTTTCCAGTCGCTAGCTTTTGGGTTTACGCACTAACTCTTGCTACATATGCTGGATAGCTACCACGTATACAAAATTAAAACAAAATCAGCTTACCTTCTGTCTTTAGACGGCTAGCGCAACAGAGGTAGGTGCCGCTTGGCCTGCGTACTCGTTGAACGAGAACGATCCTGACGTCACGTCCACGATTTCCAGTGTTGCCGGGGCCTCGAGCGGCTAGTTCCGGTTTTGTCGGCCGCGCCCCAAACAGAACTTTGAGGCGTCGATATCTTTAAAACTACGCACGATAACGAGAAAAAATTACACCTTGCAATTCAGGGACGCTGGCTGCACTAAAAACAGTCATAATCCCAAAATCGAAAGTATGGACCGGAGTTGCCCTTTAAAGCACTAAGTGCTTTTTAACATCCCTTCCACCCAATCTGAAAAGTTTTTCCGTCTATCCGCCCTTCTGTCCAGCCGTGCATTTTCCGCTAAATTTAGCGGGGAAAGTGTCATCACTTGACGTCAGTCGACCTATGCACCTCGGGGAAATTAACTGCACGTGACCTACACGTCAAATCAGTTCAGCCCGCTAAATTTAACGGTACAATACACGATTTGTTTTTCGGCCAAAAAATACTTTGGTTTTTCAGCTCAATTTAACGAGAAATCAACGCCACGTGACCTATGCACCAATTCAGCTAACCGCTAAACTTAGCGGTAAAATTCCCGTCTTGTGACCCTGCCCTCAATCCAGTATCCCCGCGAAATTTGCGGAAGAAATCGACGTCCCGTGACGTGACATCGTGTGGTCTATACAACTATACAATTCCTCCTTTAAATTTACAGGTAAAATATACCTCACGTGAAACACCAAATTCCTATAATGCATTTTATCCATTATAGAACATTGAAGGTAAAGGTTGTTGCCAACTTGTCTTTTATTTGTTCGTCTAATTGTGTAAAATATACTAAATTTAATACATTAATGATCGGGTGAGCTTGGAAACACATTTACAAAGTGCGAATATTAGTAACAACAACTTTAAAAAATATATCAGTAATGTTACTGATCGTAGGACGCTTCAATCAATTGGCGTTTTGTGTTTGAGTAGCACTGAAAATATAACGTTTTAAAAGTAAGAATACCAGCTACCCTGCGTCTATGATCTATGTCATAACGCGGTCTGAATTGATTAACCTTTGTAAGCCTGTCAGGAATGTTTTCGGTGATGGTGCGAAGAAACATCAATGGAAGCTCTCTACCAGTTCGGTTTCTGCAAGCGCAAGTATGGCTGACAATTCATTAAACATTCAAACACCTTCACTTTAAAAGAAAAAAAAGATCACATCTCAGAGAGACAGTTTTACGATCAAATGAGCGCGCACACAAGCGCTTCAATAAACAGCCTTGAAATTAATTGTTTTTGTATAGTTTTTTTTTTCTTCTTTTAGTTGGTTCATGCTTTTTGTAGTAAATGGAACTTGCGTTAGGGGGCTTTTTGCCCTAGAACCATGTTGCTTGCAATAGGGGCCATTAGAAAGGAGTAAAACTGGGTATATTTATAAGATAACTAAATAAAATAGTTTTAATTTTAATTTTTACGCTTTAATATTTGGGGCATCATGTTGAAAAATTGAAGCTCGACCTCGCTAATAATTAGCCGTGATGTGAAACGTCTTTTAAATGACTCGTAGTTTGCACTACGGGGGGACGAATGTCGTCCTTGTAGTTGTACACGGCTCCACGTTTCAAAACGAATATGCGATCAAAAAGCGCCCGTGGCGTTTGTTCCGTGACGTCACGATGAGAAAATGAGCCAACGGGACAGAAAACAGTACACATGCGCGGGTAACAAGAAGTCTTAATTCGACATAACGTTCACAAACGTCATCAAACGTCACTCTCACCAGTGGAGTTTTATTGTGGTCAATCTATCACTACTTAATGGTGTATAATAAACGAGTCAATCAGAGCGCCGCTGCATTATTAACCAGCGACGCTGTGGAAGGCTACGATATCCATTATAGAAGAACGACAATGTTGTGTTGAACGCCGACGAAGCATTTTCAAGTTCATGGCCACCCCATCCACCCCATCGAATTTTTATGGTAATGCCTCGCCATAAACGGACCTTTTCTGGTTAATTGCTGGCTTTAAAGTGCCAGAGTGGGTGATATAACTTTTGTTAAACATGACTTGCGATTGGCGCTTGTTATTCATCGCACGTGTCGTACGAAGTCTTGGATATCGATCACCCTTAATGGCCGAAGTCGTCAAAGCGGGCGGCAGTCAGAGTCCCATAGAATCTGCATTGGAAATTCGCGTGAGCCCTAACTCCATCCTTACGAGCAGTTACTAAGCGAGACGTTATTAAGATACAGACACCTCGGTGGCATAATGTACTATCGGAAACAAGATGAGCGTGAACGCGCCTCCGCGGCGACAAGCGGAGGCGCGTTCACGCTCATCTTGTTTCCGATAGTACATCTTTCTAAATTCACTAAGCAACGAGGAGAACGCGGTACGCGCTCCATGTGCTACCGCCCGCAGGACTAGCTTTTTCTGGTGTAAAAATGTAAATCAAAGAGTTCTCCGCACGTCAAAACGGCCATTTACTTCAAATCTTTAATGCAGACAAGGTAAACGTGTGCATCGCGTGTTATTTCGTTCCCCGCTTGCTCCTTGGTACTCGTGTAGTTTTCAGGAAACTGAAACGCGACTGGTATCATGTGACGTCAATTTTCCCACTAAATTTAGCGGGGGAACTGAATTACCATTGAGGCACCGTGACGGCAATTTTCTCTCAAAATCTAGCGGGGAAACTGAATTTGTGTATAGCTAGTCACGTGACATCAAATCATGTGACGTCATTTTCCCCGCTAAATTTTGCGGGAAACTAATTGGTATTAAGGTCCCGTGACGTCAATTATTTCGCTGAATGTAGCAGGGAAGTTGGATTTTTGTATAGGTCACGTGACGTCAAGTATGTGACATAATTTTTCCCGCTATATTTAGCGGGGAAAATAAAAGAACAGAAACATACCTCAAAGTAACTTTAAGATACTAAAGAAGCTAATCGCTAAAATAATCGCTTTAAAAGGTGAATTAGGCTATAAGCGTGACCTTCGACATTTTTTATTCCCTCGATATGATACACACAGCGGGTTAATAATTTAGCAAGCGCATTCACGACACCTACTAAATATTCCATCGAGACTAGTCGCCAATATAAATGCAGAAACGCCTCTCCCTGATGTTTGCAAACATAATTTATTAAGTTTTAAGTCGTAAACACAATCGCTACACCCTGTTTTTTTTGTTTTTGTTTTTAAATAAATAAACCTTGTATAAAAGGGAACTGCCCGCACTCAGCTGCGCTGTGTTACTTGCGAGAAATTATACAACTGGAATCTTCAAATAAAATAACTATGTTTCTGAAAAATCAAATATGAAGTCAACATAATGGCAATTATTGCCGCATCTTTTCTGAGTTTTATTGTCGCTTCCTGCAGTAAATGTATTTTCTTAGAACATTTCGAGAAATAATAAGTGTTCACTGTGGGTGGTTAAATTTATAATCACGGGACTCTAAATTTTTATTGTAGAACTGCGAATTCAAAATAAAGTGTTAAACGATGCCTTGAGTCATGTGACGAAACATATCTAGCAAATTAAGTAAGCTACGCCCTTGACTGCGTGTTTGTCCTGATGGTTTTATTTTACATTTCTAAAATTACTGCATACTTCTCTTTTACCAAATTTACCGAAGAGCGCTTTTTTTTCTGTGGTTCGCAGTCATTTATTTTGCTTTCATATGCAGCGAAATGAAATGAAGTCGACTCTAACTAATATACTGAATACTCGTTGGTCGATTGCATTTTGAGGTTGATTATGTTTATGAGCTAAACACACACTGCACACACAGAGGGAGAGTTAGATGCGCACGCCCAGGCCCCACTAAAGCACAAAGTCAAAGACCGAGCGTAAAGTGTTGGACTGGATGTCTGGTGAACCGGACGGAAATCCCAGTCCATCGGGTGGGCTACTTGACCTCTGTGGGAGCGCCTCCTTACCTCCAGTCCTATACAAGACCACCGCAAACGCTCGAGGTTGACCGTCTTGTCTTCCCTGAAGTAGGTTCATCTTGTAGATTTCATCTTGCGGACATCTTGGAAGGAAGCCCACCTGGCGGGCTGCCTTCCAAGTATTTGGCTGGTGTGGATTCCCTTTTAGAGAACCGAGGCTTCGACTTTTGCGGCAGGCTTCGCCGTAGCGAGCCACCGCCCGAAAGCTTGACTCGCTATTTCTGCTCGTCTGGGTCATACTCGTTTTCCGCTTCCTTGCGATGAGAGGCTGTCTTCGCACGCGGCCGTACAGCACACGAATAATAAGAAAACCTTTTTTTTATTCATGTGACGACGAGTATAGACGTTTGCAAGCACCCCTATAAGCGCCGCCCTCTTTATGCTGCTGTAGGTAGATGGTCTGATAGTCAAGCATTGTTGAGGTGTATCCACAGTTTCCAGACTGGCGCCCAAACAAAGCGTGTTCCATTCACAGTGGCCAGACTACCTCTCGAAGCGCGGCTGCTTGCAAACCTCTACAGATAATAATTTTTTACATATGACAGGTTGATTGATTGATTAATCCGTCCGATCGCTGAAACCAATGTGGAAGAGAGAGTTACTGGAATCTAAAGTACAGTTTAATTAGCAATAGCTTTATATATGCTGTTATTCGCGGATGCTCGACAGAGTTGTATATACTAGAGTCACGTATAGACGAGGTTGCCCGCTTCTTTGTACCTCTCTTGTGTTCGGAGTCGGTGGCTGCCTCTTGGCGTCCCTCTATAGAGGGTGTGGGCACCTAAATTGGTTCTGTGCAAATTTGGAAACAGCGCGAAAAAACAAGGGGCAACACATAAAAGGGCTCGATGTAGAAGAAATGAACTGGAACAAGGCGTGAAGTTCGGCTAGTTGGTTCATAATGCAGACTAACAAAACAGCGGTTCTGTGCTTGGATATAACAACACAGCTTGGTTTTTAACAAGTTATAGAGCCGTATTTGCTTTTCATTTCGCGTTTTTATTTGCTCGCAATAGGACGTAGTGCAACTGACCAAGGTGGGCAGTAGGGGCTTCGGTTTGCTCAGAACCGCACTGCTTTTTGTTCGCGTTCAGCTTGATATAAATATATCTTTATTGATTAACCTTTGATTTATATACAAATGAAACGCACAAAAAACGCACAAGAAAAGCCTCAATGAAAAGGCAAAAGATAACTAAAAATATATTTTGTGAATTATTTTGAAGGGAATGTTTTTATATATATCATCATAGTAAAACTGGTCTGATTTTAATCACGATTTAAATCTAAATTTGTCGCGATTAAGACCATCTTGATTCTTATCCTCCACCCTGCCAGTGCAGAATACAGTTTTCGACTACGGCGGTCGTCAGGGCACGATTGTACACAAGTAAATAGCGGCGTAATTAACCAAAATTGGCTAACTAGCTTTTAAACTACTTTCATTAGATGGCATATTTCATTTGGAGATTTGTGACCCGTCGTTAATACAGACCAGACAAATCGATAGATGACAGAAAAAAAAAAAAAAATCATCCTTCTAATTATTTCGTGGCCCATTACGAAAACACCAGGTAACTACACAATTAGATGTTTTTTTTCCAGAACCCACCAAAGGATTCATTTCGAAAGTTCATTAAGCAACACTGGCGGCTGCCACATTTTGGGCATTGCTTCCTGGACGAGGCGTGTGTGACTGGATCCGAGTAGACGCCGAATCCTGATGCAGCACCCGTGTTCAATTTGCTCTCAAAGTGAACGTCCAGCTTCCGATCATCTACTGGAGGGTGCGTACTTTTGAAAAGGGCCTATCAGAGGACGAGATCGGAGCGAAGACAAAAGAAGGCAGCCGTCGCTACCAACTGTGTGTGTGTGTGTGGCATCGACGCCTCGTGTTGCGACTCCCTTTCACGGCTTCCGAGGACCCAAGGTTGCCAGCGATTGCTCGCGATCGCCCTTCCGCCGCCGCTTTCCGAGATTGCGTGTCGCAGAAGAAGGTCGTCTCCTGCGTGTCTCTCCCGGCAACCTTGGGTGTCTTTCCCAGAAAGGGGCGTGAGCCGACGGTGCGTTTTGTCGCTCCAACTTTTGTTTGAGTGTGTGTGTGTGTGGGCGTGCGCGCGTCACGGAAGCAGTCTGGCGTTCCTGAGAAGCGCTTGCTGGGAAGCTTTGGTCCTTGACCTGGTAAAGAATCCATCGAGGAACCCCGGGCGCGTGTATTGATAAGGTCGGACGTGCACGCTTGATCATGCAATTCTGCCGACCGTAGCACACAATAAAAATGTTGGCTTCACGCTGTTGTTTAGACTCAAGGTCTTCGAACGAAGCTTTTCTTGGTAAAACCGGCGTCAAATAACAGCCAACTGGAGGAGCAGCATATAATTTTCCACAAGAGCGTATTTGCATAGCTCATTTATTCAACGAAGAACATTTAAAAAAAATGAAAAGTTTCGAGAAGGCTGAATTTGGGGAGACAAATGGTTTTCCTCGGTATGAGTGGACAGGACGTTGCGAAGAAAAGTAGTTGTAAACTGTGACGCTAGATGGATGCATGAATAATTTATTAAGGCGTAAAATGCTTTTTAACGGAATCCCCGATTCCCAAATTTTCTTCGTCCGTCCGTCCGTCCGTCCGTGCATTCCCCGCCAAATTTAGCGGGCAAATTGACATCACGTGACCTTAACACCTATTTAGTTTTACCGCTAGATTTAGCGCAAAAGTTGATGTCACGTTACCTGACCTTCGGAGACCTATACATCAGTTCAGATTCCCCGATGAATTTGGCGGGAAAATTGATGTCACGTGACTTGACGGCACGCCAACCATACGACGATTAAATTTCCCCGCTAAATTTAGAGGAAAAATTTACGTCAAGTGAGCCTGACGCAGTGGCGTCACAAGGGGGGGGGGGGACCGCCCTGGGTGCAGCGCTCAGGGATGTGTCGCGGAGGGCCACGCGGGGGGGGGGGGGGGGGTCGCGGCGGGCCACGCAAGAGCGGCGGGGGGGGGGGGAGTTGCGGTGGGCCACGCGAGAGCGGGGGGGGGGAGGGGGGAGGAGGGGTGTCGCGGCGGCGGCTACCGCCGCGGGTGCCGTTGACCCTTGTGACGCCACTGAGCTGACGTCACATGAATTATACGCCTGACTTAGTTTCTCGGCTAAATTTAGCGGAAAACTTGACGTCGCACATGACCCGACGTCACGTGACCTATACACAATTTAGTTTCCCCGCTAAATTTGGAGGGGAAATCGGTGTCACGTTACCTTTTAGCGTAAAAGCGCGGACAACGCTAGTGCCACAGCGGATTCACGTGGCAGCACTGTTGTAGAAGATAGTCCAAAAACGTAATTGATTACAATTACAGTTACTCTTCCTAAAAAATTATTCAACTATATTACTCGATTACATGACATTAAAAGTAATTGACAGTTACTGGTAAAGGTAACCGTCACTTCTCCGATTGCTTCATATTGTCAAAACGATGGATTTTTTTAGCCGGTTTAAAAACGTGTTTTTTTTTGTACCGTCCATTATTGGATTAGAGGTCACTGATTATATAAGGTACTTATCTTTTTAAGTTACCGATTTTGTAATTGTGTTGTATGTATGTTTATACAGCCTAGAACTTAGTCTGCCTCAACGGGCGTCTGGTCTCTCAGCTGTAGACGAGAAATTTAGCCAGTGCTGTACAAACCGCTAGCCTGGCGTCTTTATCGCGCACCACGCAGTAGTGATACACGACCGCACGCCGGTGACGATGTTCATCCAAATCGAAATGGGTAGGGCTGGGGATTGCTGCCAATTTTAATGAGAAAGCATCAACTTTCCCATGGAGCGAACGCCGGCGTTGTCTGTAACCGTCTGTAGCAGCAAAACGGCAGTCAATTTCCCATTGGCCAAAACTATAGCAACGCGAATGCTTCGTCGCGAAAGCCGGCGGGGGCGCTCGAGGTCAAAGCGGACGCTCCTCAGAAATAAAACACAAAGAAAAGCACAGCAAAGCAGATGCATCGTCACGGAAGCCGTGGAGCCGGCGAGGTTCGCCGCGCCTGCGCAGTGGGGGAGCCTGATGTCACCGCCGGAGCGCCGTGCGAAGAAGGAAGACGTGACGCGCTGCTTGTAGGAATGCGCTGCGTGTAACCAGTGCTGTAACCAGGAACTGGTTGCAGCACTCGGGTAGAAAACTGTTACGCTGCAAATACACGCTGCAAAAAAAAATAAATAACTTTTGAAATTACGTTAGCACGGGGAATTTATAACTGCGGATGATAATGTAATTAGAGTGTATTGTACAATGGCACTTTTAGGCGTAAAAGAGGAAATGCTGGCTCTTGCTGTTTCGGCTATGACCAGGAGGTTAGTAGGCGGTTAATACTGTTTACTGAATCTTGACGTAAAGGTTTCAAGCGCCTATTCGACGCAGGTGCTTAGAACTTCGGGCAAAGCTCTCATTAACGCGGTAAAAAATCGTTTTCTCTCTCTTGAATTTTTTTGTTGATTTTTTAGTCTGCAATTTGTACTTTAACTCCTGTGCGCGCGTTACGTAATTGTCGCTTTATGCTACTGTGAGCTTTCCGAATAACTTATGTCGGTTTCGGCCTTTGTTTACCTCCGTTCTGTTTACCGGGAAAAAGTACTTTTCTCGCGATGTTTTCTGTAGACGTTCACTCCATCGGGGCCTCTAAGCTCGACATCAGGAACATTGCCCGGAAACTCGCGTCAACGGCGAACGAAGCTGATAAGCGAGCTCGTCGAAGAAAACTTTACTGTTTTTATATTACACCTCCTATTTTCTTTGTTACGAGTTCACAAAGGGCGAACGCTATGCATGGGTTGTGCGCGACGTTATTTTACCTTACTAGTGGCCTTTCCTCCCTCTTATAGCCGATAAGAACATACTTTGTGGCGCGAAAAATGCATGCGTCGCAGAAAGTGCGCGCGTAGCAGTGAATCTCATTAACCGCGGAGCGATTAATGGGATTGCGGAACCAAACAATAAAAACGTCGCAAAACGAATTACGAACGAGGGTCGCTAGTCTCGTCAAGCACAAAGTTGGAGCCGAAGTTCGCGGAGCGTGCTGATTAGACTTTTGCGACGATGTCGTCACACGCGACGAGATGTCAAACATCAAAACTCTCGGCGCTCAAATTCCAGCGAGATTGTGGAGCACAAGGACGCAGCGAGCTTCATCGGAGTGCGCGCGAGCAACCCCGTGGGGACAGCCGATTGAAGGGCTGCACTGATAGCAATGCGCCCACGTGTCCCTACACACTAGCGTCGTGGAGGCCTGCCGCGCCGTCGGCTGCCGCAAGCTTCCGCAAGCTACTGCAAGCTGCCGTCCAAAACCAGTTTTCGCCCTCATTGGCTCTGCCGACCGGTGCGCACCTCTATAAAATTAATTTTCGACTTTTTATTAAAAACGTGTTGACTTCTTGATGACTCTGATTGCTTTCTTTTGACTTCGACTCTCTGTTGACCTGGTCGACAGAAAGTTTGTTGACTTTGTGTTGTAACTTTTCTGATGATTTTCTTCAACCTGAGTCAATAGAAAAGCTTGTGGCGAAAGCCATTGTGAAAAGAAGAAGATGGCGTGAAATTAAAGAGCCAGACAAGTTCGATCTTGGAATTCATCAAACGTAGACGCTGTTCGTCTGTCTCTCTTCATTGGTGACCCGGACGTCCTTGCACGGAACGTCACAACGTTCCCCGAGCTGATGCTGGCCTTCCTGCAACCTCCGCTGCGACCGTCGGCGCCTACGCTGTTCGCCTGCCTCCATTCTGGGCACAGCACCCAGAAGTTTACCACTCGTGCATCAGGAGCAAGCCTACTGGTGCGATAGGGCGCCTGCTAAATTTAGCAGAAAGATTTCCCGCCAAATTTAGCGGGAAAACTTTACCTTCGTGACGTCATGTATGACGTCACGTAAATGAATAAATGAACGTCACGTAAGGTCACGCGAATAAATGAGCGTCACGTAAGTCACGTGAAATTTAGGGAAGCTTTCCCGCTAAATTTAGCGGAAATTCGCGTCACGTGACCTCACCACCAACTCAGTTTCCCCGCTAAATGGAGGGGAGCAGAAGAGGAGGAGGGGAGGGGCAGTAGGGGCATACCCTCTCCTCCACGCCCTCCCCTCCTCCTTCTCAAGAGCTGCGCTCTTATTCGGCATCACAAAGAATTGCAAACGTCTTTTATTTTTTGAGGTCATTGGTCGTAGGAGCTCCGGCGCGATAGACGAGCTAACGCCAACATCGCTCTCGCCACAGTGTCCCAAATCGTTTGCTGCAGAATCTTCCGAGGACCCGTGGAGCCGAGAGCAAGCCACAACAGAACCGGCGTCTTTCGTATCAGCCTTCGTTCCTGTGCACACTGCCAGCATAGCGACGGTCAAGAACACGACCCTTATATGACCTCATCAGGCAGAAATTTAGGAAACACGTTTTAACACGCCGTAAACAGCATTGCAGAGTGCAAGTTCGTCTGCTACTACCAGCAGGGGTTGCGGTGACGTCAGAACGCCGGGATGTGACTGGCTGCAATTGGATGAATAGTGGATAGACCTCGAGGCATCTAGCATTAAGGTCTACCCACTATGTTTCCTATCAGAGCCAATCAAAGCTCGGCGGTCTCACGTCACAAAGACCACTGGGCAAGAAGCAGACGAACTTGGGCTGCGCACACACCTTTTTGTTTTTTCTTTTCTTTTTCAAAATGTGGCTCCATCTAGTAGCTGCTGCGCCAACTATCGAAGTACGGTATTGCTATCCTTCGTTGGAGCTTACGTCCAGACGCAGCCGAAGCTGCGAAATAATGGGACAGATCGAGCACCGTGAGAAGCGCGTCACTACGTCTTTTTCGGTCTACGATTGGTTCAGACGATAGAACAGGTATACAGAAACACGAAGAACACCTTGATGGCGCGCCTTTGCCGCCGTCTGATCGGTACCGAGAAAACTCGCATTGTCTGGCTGCGTTTCGACTTGAAGTGAAACGAAGAAATAGAGCAGGAACACTCTTTGGTCATGTTTTGGACTTGAGGACTGCGTCAGAGTTTTGACGTAAACTCGGCACCCTTCGTGTCGAGAACCAGTGCCGTGTCGGCGTTCGGCGAGAATTTGGATTCAATCACACGCTTTGTGCTCAAGGATGGATAGATGGATGTTAATGGCTATGCCCTTTGTAACGGGCGGTAGCTTGCGCCACCTAGCCTAATCTAAAAAGACAAACATATGATTCCTCCCGCCCTTCTAAGCCAATTTTCTCCCCCAAGGAATCGTGACCGCCAAGGTTCCTTGATGAGGTTTTGAGAAAGGGACTGTTACAACCTCCTCTTTGAGAATACATACAGGCTACGAAGCATCAGCACATGATTTGGAGGCGAGTAAGCTAAAAAACGTGACTTTTGTTCTTTTTGCCTTATTTGATTTGTCATATAATATCCAAAAGCGGAACTATCTTTTGTAGACTGGTATCTGCTCTAGTACAAACATGTGCGCGGAAGTCGATGGTCTTCAAGAAAACGTTAAAAGCGAAAAGAAAACGCACGATTCGTGGATAAGCCCCACTTGAAGTTATGTGGCCCGAGCGAATATTGAGACAGTGAGAAATAAAGTTATTGATTTCTTCATTGGGAGATTTTCGTAGCTATTTGGGCAATTTTATAACTTCAGCAGGGGCGCTGACCTGTAGTCCCGCACCCGTATTACGCACCAGTGATTTCGCAAAGGCACACGTGCGTAAAATGCCCTTAGGTGTGGAAACCGCCTTCAGCGAAATTTAAACAAGAATAGGAACTCTAAACGCTCAATGGGCTGACATTGTCCTTTTTATTTTCGGGGGATTGCAAGGTAATTTTTGTGAATAAACAATAGCTACACCGATTCGTTTTTTTTTTTATTTTATTTTAGAAATAAGCATTTAATATTGTAAAATATATATCTCTATCTAGGGCGTAAAGGTCTGGCTCTGACAAACCTCGAGCTCCCACGAGGACGCTACACATTTGCTAGCAAGAAGAGGAGATAAAAATATAATTTCATGTACGCTGTTTAAAGCTGGCGTTCTAAAGCTTTTTTTTTGTGTACTTCGCCATTTGCAATATAGGCTCGTGAAACTGTTAAGCAGAAAAGCTGCGTTTCAGCCGTATAATAAAATAAAACAAACAAGGTAAAGTGTTTATACTTAATCATATCCGCGCGCCCGAATTTGCTGTAAAACAATTATGTCTTCTGGAAGAATAAATTAGATTTTTGTCTCGCCGAAACAATTTCTTCCAAATCTTCCATTTTTTTAAGACTTTTTCTCTCAAGCGCCGAGCGAGGTGCGATGAACGCCCGGAAAGTTAATACCTAAAGCGTAGAAGAGGTCCTGATTGTATAAGTACATGTACGATATTCTGACGAGTTCAAGACTAAACGAAGCAGAAAGGTTAGCGTCGGAGTAATTTTATCTCGTGTGTGCCTGTAGCCGGTCACTATTTTTTAAACTTTATTCGGGGTGTGCTGGCATGATTCTTTCTTTTTTTTACTTTTTCGAGCGTCACGTAATGAAGCAAAGGAATAAAGTAAACGTCCCTGAACAAACTTCCAATTAAAATGCTTTCTCCTTTTCGCAAAATATAGAGAGGTGGGCTGTCCATCGTAGCGGTTCACCAAGAGTTGATTTTGGTCGTTAATAATTTTATTATTAAGCATCGTGGAGTTATTCCTGCGAAAAGCGCAGAAGGCGTGATAAGAATGTACAAAGAAATCGCACTCTGAAGCCTACATGTCCAGTGGAATTCGTTTGCTGCTTCGTATCCGCGTTTCGGTGGTAAACAGCGATATTGAATTCCCCCAAAGTATCGAGCAGACAGAGGAGACGACCGCCACGTGTGAGTCTGGGAAAGTGTCCTTGACTTGCTTCTTGTCTGGCAAACTTAGCACTCAATTTGTCCCGAATAATCCGATTAGGAATCCCACAGATTTTGTTATTAGTATTTTTATAAAAATGAAACTGCGAGTTAAATTTTCACATGTCGCACAGACAAGCAAAAAAAAAATAGAAAAACATAGTACTAAGCCATTTAAGTTACAGATTTCTCATATAGTCGAAGCTGTAAAATACAGAAACATATATACACTAGATAATTTTAAATGAAGATCACAATTAAAAGTGAGACTTGGGTTTCCGAAGCATCCGTTTCATATAAATACGCATGAAATAAGAGTCGGACAACTCCTCTCACCCATTGGCTGTGGGTGAAAAAACAAATTATTGTGCGAGTG
>JAZHYW010042443.1:0-29737 GCA_037355805.1 Ixodes ricinus | reverse complement strand
GCATGCTTTAAAGGCTCCGGTAGTGCGGCACGTAGAACTACGGTAACGATTTGCTTAAAAACAATCCTATTAAACGACGGAAACGACCGAAGCACCGCGGGACAGCCGCGAATCATAATTGCTTCACGAAGTTACCTTTGGCATTGCTTGCTGTGTTACGTACGGCGAACAGTTGTCCCGATGAATTTGTCGTTTCTGTCGGTTTGTTCGCTCGGGACGCAACCAACGCAACTTTCTGAACCAGGTTTTAATCGGAGGTAAATAGAAGAGGTGACAAGAAAGATTCTATATCCATTACAATCCTACTTGAAATCTAGGTTTTAGTTGGAAGGTAGCCAGGTCACGATCGAACATTTCCACGTGAAAGAACCATGCATCTACACTTACCTGGTATTCCGTGGTCCGTTTCCAAAAATCGGCTTCTGCGCATTCTCGGTCTTTTTTCTGCTGGGCCAACAACATTACCTACCGTAATTAAAGCCCGTGCAGTATAGAAAAATTGGGTTGTGTGTATGTTTATACAATCTTGAAATTAGTCTTCCTCAACGGGCGACTTGTCTCTCAGCTGTAGACGAGCAATTTAGCCAGTGCAGTACGACCGCTAGCCTGGGGTTTTTAACGTGCACCACGCAGTAGTGATACATGACCGCACGCCGGTACGATGCTCATCCAGACCGAAACGGGCAGGGGTGAGGATTGAACCCAGGATCCCGGGTTCTGCAGCGCGAGCTTTCGCTCCACGTGCTCCGAGCTGGTGTGCGCAATACCACTGGGCCATTGACGCCATCACAGTTAGATCGAGCGCAGGCACAGATTGGACACCGATTGTTGCGTCAGTGTTCGGATGGGCCTCGTATCCAATCAGCGCGTCGAAGAACGCTGGACGTCGGGCTCGGATCCAATGGACCTTTTGCCGAATTACCTAAGCATGCTAGAGAATGCCGGGACGTGCTGGCATCTGCAACAGTAACTGTTTGCGAGCCAATAAAACTCAAACAAAGGACACTTCGCTCGTGCATTCCACAAGTGCTTTGTTTTTGTTATTTGCTCGGAATATTTTATATGCGGGCAGCAACTGAGGGAGAGAAGAAGATGAGAGCCTGCGGGGACGCCAGAGTGCCAAGCTCTGACGGGAATGGTTAGTGGGTAGACGACGCAAAGCTAGCTGCCTTCGTCTTTACTCACTGTTCAAACGCGTTCACACGCGAACTCTGAACGCCGGGGTTCGGCGTTCGATCGCATTCCAAGAATGAGTGAAGACAAGGGCAGCTGGCTTTGCGCCTACCCACTGATCGCTCCAACCAGACCGCGTTGTTCTGACGTCCCCGCGCTCTCTCGTATCCTCCTCTCCCTCAGTTGCTACGCGCATAGAGAAGGAGATCGCGCGTAGCGCTGTGCGACTACGTTCCCAGCATTATCTTTGGTGCTAGAGTAATTTTGCGAAGGGTCTATTGTTCATTTGGCTCCATCCGAGTGCGATGACGTTATGAAAGGGGTATGGGAAGTGGAAAGGGGGATTAGAAGATATTTTTCTTTACCAATTATGATTGTTCTAGGCAGTGTTAGCTGGGCTGTTGAACGCGTTCTCAGCATGCGCAGTAGTTCTCTTCTTCTGCGGAATATCATACGTCCACAGCTCAGTGACGTAGCATATTTCGCCTGGGTGATATGCGTTGGAGAACTGAGTATCTGCCATTCTCCTGTTCCGAATCATGATATGGCTCACCGCCAACACCACCCCGCAAGAATACGCCTGGTTTCCAGCTAACGTCAAAAGAATTACCAAAAAAACTACACGCCGTAATTTTTTTTATCGCTGTACATTGTTCACTATTGTGGGCTGTCACATCTACCTTCATAGTTGTTTTGTTTTATTTTTTCTTTGTCTCAATATTTGTGTAGAGTTTTTGGGAAGGGTAGGCAAGATATCCGGCAGGGGCCGATGTTGAAGGTGCTTGTCTAACTCAAAGATTCGGATCAGAAAGGATAAGGAGCCCACAAACATCTCAGTTACGTTTTTTTGTAAATAAATTATAGAGTGTTTAAGTGTTATTTATTTTTCCCGAGTAGATTAATTTCATGTTTACATTGATAGGTTAACATGACCTCGGTGCTTAATTTTTAACACCGTTATTCACAGTCTCATGCACATTTTAGAGGAGTTAATTGTTTTACTTCAATCCTTTTAATTTTGTTCTTGCCTATTTATACCAATTAAATAGGCGGGGATAAAATTATTTATTTTGATTTGCTTCCCATTACCCAGAGAATGCGTACCGCTTTTTCGGTAACCAAAGCAGGCGTGGTGAAACCGTGTCCTTGATTTTTCCAAGGCCTCCGCGGTGGAATTCTTCCCTCAAGTTACTTTGAACTTGTCCGATACATCTACCTCATATGAGCCTTCTCCCGCGCGTAAGATTCCAGTAGCCATAAGTGGCCTTCTGTTGCCTCGCCGAATGAGCCAGGCGCTGAAATAGTAGCGGCAAATTCACATAATCACTGCACTGCGAAGAAACAACACTGCCGTGTCTAAAAAATCGATAGCACGTCGCGCAGATACAGTGACGAAGCGAAGCGAACAAAATCAAATAACAAAGAGATAAGAATGACTGCAACCCAGCAGTTGGAGCACCCAGGCACAGCTGCTGTAACGTGTTTACACAGAAAGAAACTGGTGGAGAGAAGGAGGCGAGAACACGTGGCAATGTCAAAACACCGAGCTCCGGTTCGAATGATTAGTGGACGCAAAGCTACTCGCCTTTTGTTTCCACTCGCTGTTTAAACGCGTTCCAACAGTGAGTGGAAACATCGGCAGTTGTTGCTTTACGCCTTCCCAGTAACCGTTCCAACCGGAGTTCGGTTTGCCGACATATCTTCGCGCGCTTTCATTTCCTCCTCATCCCCGGTTTTTACCCGCACATCTTGCTTCAGCTGCTATGGGGCAAAGGGACGACAAAAACACAAGAAGTCATCCTCTGTTTTAAGAGCCGACGTAATATAAGCAGGTTGCCTTTTTAACCGTTCGAACAATATAACCGTCCCCGTTTATAAAGCAACCTGCACGGACCAACTAACCCCCGCGGTGTGCGGTTGTATACACGCGTTCGAGCGCTCGTCGCCGCTTTGGCGGGCTTCTTCGGTGATTACAAACCTCCCCGGAGAAACGCGGGTGTGTTTATGTACACCTTGGCGTTCGCACTCATCGCTGGCCAATCTACAGGGCAGGGGAGAGAGCAGCCCCGCTGTTGCTGGAAGTATTATTCGCCGACGTCGTCGAGTTCACCGTGGGAGGTGGGTGCGTGTTTTCGTCGAAGGCACGCGCCAACGGTGAACCTCTGCCGTGTTCAATACCACCTCGAAAAAATAAAAAGCCGTCCAATCTACTTCGCTTTACTCCATGTCCGACTCCAGCCGTATCTAAAATCCAATGGGGCGAATGGAGCAGCGCCCAAGGTGCACCGTCACGGCGGGCTCGTCGTTTTTGTGCGTTTGCTACCGCCAACTACACGAATCACGCATGATAAATGCCGCATCGTCTTGCTTTTTTTGTGCGCGATTGAATGAGTTTGTGACAGCAAACGCACAAAGACTACGATCGCGTGACGATGCGCTTTTAGAGCTGTACTTGATTGACTCTATGTCGAATCGTTGCGTCGGTTGCGGTCAACGTGAAACTGAGTACGGCATTTGAACGTCATCACAGAGCGATCGGGCGCGGACGCTGATCTGACACGAGTGCTGCGCGTCGGCGTTCGGCAGGGCCTCGTGTTGTCGGGCTCAGGCCCGATTGCCGAGTCGGCGCCATCCGAGTGTGATGGAAAAGTTACGCGGAGGTCAAGGAGGCTGTTCGCAGACTTTGACAGTTATGGGCGGTGCTGACTTACATGTCTCCCGTCGCGGGGCCCGCTTGCCCTAAACCTGAGATGCGCAACGTCCAGTCTGCTAACTAACCGCTGCCCGCGATACCTACTCGTATATACGACCCGCGGCTGCCGTCAAAGAAAGACGCCGGTGTTTGAAGCAGACTGCAGGTGCTTCCTCACTCTTGACATTAAAGAAATTATTTAGAAAAATTAGCGATTATTTTTCTATTACTTCGATAGTGGCGCTGGTACTGCGGCGACATTTCCGAAAATATGCCCTGCCGTGCAAAAGGTTAATGGTCCTTTAGATTTTTACGGTTGCTATCCTAACCTCCGAGAAAGTTTGTTTTAAATTATATAAAAATGCGTGACGCTGCTCACTATCTTACTTGTGTAGACAAAGCACGTTCGTTTCGCAGCGAACGTTTGTGGGTTGCGAAGTGCTCGTGTCACCGCTCACACTCGTAAGTGTGTTGCAGGTATGTGTAGACAGCTCGAAGTTGGTGAGCCTCAATGGGCGACTTATCTCTCAGCTGTAGACGAAAAATTTAGTCGGTGCAGTACGAACGCTAGCCTGGTTTTTTTTTAACGTGCACCATGCAGTAGTGATACACGATCGCACGCCGGTACGATGCTCATACAAACGGGCAGAGGATTGGGCCTAGGATCCCTGGCTTCTGCAGCGTGCAGCTTCCGCTTCACCTGTTCCGAGCTGCGGTGCACAAACACACTCGGCCACCGAACCCCCCCCCCCCTTCCCCCTGCCATCGCTTACGTGCCGAGACTCGTATACAGCGACTTTTTGACGATAACGCCGCAGGTTGTTGTTATGGTCACATAATTGCTTATGACATCCAATGGGAGTAAAGTGCCGTCCGCGAGGGTCCCCGCTGCGTCGGTGCCGTTCGCTGGCACTATACAGCGAGCGAGTGTCTCAAAATGCGTCTTCAGCGGATCGGAACGCAAGGAGGAGCGTGCCAATCAAAGGGCACCATAGAGAACGCGCACTGACGACGCAGCCAAGCGCGCGCCGTCCTTAGTCGACGTCGGGGAAAACAAAAGCACGAGGGCGCGTTTGGGGGGTTCACAAACGCACGAGGTGCGCAAGGAGATGACGAGCTTGCACGCCGAATAGACCTATGCGCCGAGAAACCGAGGGAGAGGCGAAGAAGAGAGCGCGTGGGGACATCAGAACGCCGAACTCTGATGGGAATGATTAGTGGCTAGACCTAAAGTTTATCTCCACCGCACTCGTCGAACAAGTTAAAATGCAGAACGATTGTATCCGGCGTTTGGCTTTCGCATTCGAACGCGTTCGACGAGTGCAGTGGAGACAAAGGCATCTAGCTTTAGGTCTACCCACTAATCCTACCAATCAGAGCTTGGCATTCTGACGTCCCCGCGCTTTCTCGCCTCCTTCTCTCCCTCAGTTTCTCGGCGCATTGAAAAAACATCCAAGGATCAAGGAGAATGCTGGGAACGTAGGTATATGCGCCGCAAGCGCTCGCCTTCCTTGAATAAAAAGATTCGAAGTAAATAACCCAAATAAGGAGTTGACGAACGTGCATGCAAGATGCCATTTGTTTTAAGCTTTTGCTTAAGAGAAGGTGCTGCTGCAGACGCCAGCACGTGCGGCGCTTAGTCCTACTTTGCATCCTCCTTGATACTTGGATAGTTTAGCACTAGGTCTATAGACCTTTCGCTAAATTACCCAAGAATCAAAGAGAACGCTGGGAACGTAGATACTCTCGCCTTCCTTATACAAAAGATTCAAAGTAAATTACAAAAATAAAGGGTTTGTGGAACGCGCGTGCGAAGTGCCATTTGTTTTAGACTTTAGCTTTTGAACAGTCACAACTGTAGACGCCAGCACGCGCAGCGCGTCTACCTACGTTCCCGGCATCCTCCTTGATGCTTGGGTAATTCGGCGAAAAGTCCATGGCCATGGTCCCAAAACTTCGAGATGCCCCAAGTCAACGAAATCCGCTGAACTTGACAGCCGACATACATCAGCTGCCAAACTTGACGGACGGTGGTCGCGTGACATTATTATCCTGACGGTAGTCACCCCGATGACTTTAGCGTGATCTCAAAAGTGCACATGGTAACGTGACAGCCGTCCGCTGAAGTTTACTGATGTGAAACGCTTTGTTTAGTGACGGTATGATGCCTTGAAAGCGTCTCTGGCTGGTTGTGTTTACCACGTCCTCAAACGTGATCCCTCGATTTGCGCATGATGAATTTATAGAGGTGCCATGCTGTTGTCCTTCGCGATCCTGGTGGTCAGCGGAGGTGGGCACGGCGGACGCCTGTTGTGCTGCAGGTCACTCTCCTGCTTGACAGTTCACGGAAGCTTCATCGGCCAGGAGTTTTCATTGCAACTAGGGTGACGCCATTTTGTTGTAGTAGCCGATGGCGACAGCAGCCGCTCACGAGGAAAATACAAAAACATAGCCGGTAACAAAATGCCACCGTATCACAGTCAGTGCCAAGAGCTCGAGCCTGGAGATACTCACGCGCTCCAGAAGAAGAAAGAAACAAAAGCGTTGGGAGCAAAATTGACATATGTCATCACCCTAAGCCACTGGAGGTAGGGAGCTTCTGGAGGCTCCCTACCTCCAATGCGGGGATGTAGTTTTCATACTACACAGTATATGGATTTGTTCCGGTCTTGATGAAGAACAGCGGGATCATTTTCTTTAATTGTTTAGATATCATATACCTTTTTCACCCTGTTCGATCACCCACTTATATCATTTCAACGTGTGCTCAGTTTTATTTCAAGCTCTGGCTTTTTACAGCAGATTTAATAGCCGTGATAATGGCAAGCGACATCCCATTCTAACCAGAATGTGAATGAATAACACAGTTTCGCGCAGTTTAGCCTAAGCAGCATTTCGAGCCATAAAGCTACCAAACATCATCATCATCATGCCCTAAGCAAAGCGCACATGAAGGCACCTTAAGCGCGACGAGTGCTCCTGGCTGAGGGAACACTCATACTTTTCGCCGGACCCTGTACGGTCAACCGCCAGGATCGGGACATCCGACAACATGGCATGCCGGTACCCGTGGCATCATCACTTGATGCCACTTCGGGACCAATTTCGATGCATGGGTGGGATGGGACGCTAAAGGTACCACTCAGAAACGCGTTGCAGGGACCAGTAACGCTGGAAAGTGCCTATCCTCACTATTCTGCATTAAACCAAAACAAGTATCCTATGTCCACGGTCTACAGTTTAATTGACACCGCCCGATCCGGCCGTTAGTGGCTTCGCGGCTCAAAAGAGTTTTTACGAAACGTGCTGGCGCCGTCCGCAGTGCCAAAAGGAATGTCGGGAACGCTAGGTACAACCGGTTAGCAGGTGACAGAGGCGACGGCGAGCAGACAAGTGCAGGCGAGCAACTGCGTTACCCTCTCGTGGCAGATGAACAGCTGTCCGGCATTCACGGGGCAGCAAGCGCTCAGCAAGTTCTGTCCTCGGTGCCCTCGCGTGCTCGTAAATGGCGCATCCCGAGCAGGCTGCTTGTAAGCGTGCGCTTTTTATCGGTTTTCTCGGAGAAGGGGCTTTTCCGATCGGTGGGCCGGTGCTTTACGACTGCCCTCTTTCTGACTCTGAAAGCTGGCACGAACGGCGACTCTGGCGTAAACCGGGGGGCTTCGGCTTTCAGCTCCTCGCGCTCGACCATTTATCGACTCCCTCTCTTTCTCTTTTCTTCCTGCCTATTGTATCCACCAGCGTGCGCCTTTATTTCACAGCTGTTGCAACAAACCGTTCAAAAAGAGATACGCATAGGGCTGTTCTGACGATCGTTCAACGTCTCGAATACAGCTCAGAGCTGTGTTTGAGACGTTGTGTTTGTCCTCTTTTTTGCCTTCTCTCGGGTTTTGGTATGTCGACCGATTGAAGCTCTTAATCAATCAATCAGTCATGTTTTATTGTGCCCCAAACAGCCGACAAGCCTCAGGAGGGGTGCACGCATAAACGAGGTGAAAAAACTAACGAGTAGTCATGAGTGAAACACTTCACGCAATCAGGACGTAATCACGACTTAATCACATAATCACGACTTACGAGTGCCTAATCATAAGTAAAACATTTTTCTCGATTTCAGAACTAAGAAGAAATCCGCGTCAGGGTTAATTATCATGTCACATATAGGTTGATTGCATGTCAATGGAGTGCAAGATTTTAAATCACAAGGGTAAATAAAAAGAAGCCGTAGTGTGTTTTGTCGTCGGGGAACATAAAATGAGATTCCATTTTAAACAGGAGAATAAGTAACAGGGACAAGGTGAAAGAAACTAACTTATACATGAATACCATATAGCTTATAGGTAATACCTTAGACATGAATACCATTTAGCAAACTATTCTCTCCCCGAGACAGGCGAAAGACCAAAAATGCCTGAGACGCATAAAATCATAAAAAAAACTCTCCATCTAATATAGCTTATATCTACAATTCTTATAAAGCGTCGTTGTTCAAACACTAATCGAAGCGTTTGTCTGGTGGTTAAACCATGCTGAACTATCCATTACACGTTTAATTTGTGTGATGATACTATAACGCAATGAAGCTAACCAGGTAGTAATACTACTTCTTAACCAGGTGGTAATACTATTCCTTATGGAATCTCGTGACTTCCAAAGATTGAACACCTCCACCAAATACCGAATAAATACATAAATAAATAAAGGATCTAAAATGAAATAATGATCACTCCGCATCAGAAACCCCGACCGAACGGGACAATTTCGAAGTACCAAAACTTTTTCTAAAAGGAGGGCAGTTTGCACGCACATTTGCGATCGCCTTATAATAATAATTTACTTCGAATATTTCATAAATACAAGAACCGCGTTCAGCACATGTGCCTACTCTCCCAGCACGGCCCTTGGTACTTGGGGGACTTTTGCACCTGGGTCCCTAATGTACAGGGTGTCCCCGACAACTATTTACAGGATTTTTTTCACCACAAAAATAAACTACGCATCGCCGAACGCTCATTTTCCTCCCGAAGGTAGCGCTGGAGGTTCAAACCAGATGCCAAAGTTACAGCGCAAACCGATATTTTATTCGAAAGTTATAAATGATTTTTTGAATATGTCAATGGGAAAATGGTTGCCGGTGGAACTCTCGAATATGGCGCCAGAAACCGTAAACGGTCATAGTCCGTGAAACCGAAAGGGTCGTATTCCGTGAACACTTAGCGTGAATTACTATTTTAAGGCGAAGGAAACGCAGTAATCCAATGAACTCTGCGATTGTAAACATTTTATGCATTACTTTTCTAACCGAAATGTTACTTGAATTTATTTTCTTTCCCCGCGATCTTCAGCCTGGGCCTTCCTCGAGAGTCGGGGCCCCTGGGCTGAAGCCTCCTTATCCCGTACCTTAATCCGGCCCATGGTCACAGCGACAGTCCTGCGTTCTTACTGTGACAAAAGATAAGCGGTGTTGCGAAAGGGTAATGTGGATTGTTGCTTGCACAAGCCTGGAAAGGACCGCCGGTCAACAATACGAGACCAAAATGACGTTTGTGCGTGCTCCATATTCGCGCCTCCAGGCCAACGGGAACGGTCGTCCAAAATGGGAAACTGGTCGATGAGGGTCATCCCCTCATTTGACATTATAATTTGTCATCACGCGTCCAAAGAGTTTGACATAGAATTTGCGTAATACTCTGGATCCGTGATGGACAAGATACGCGTTTGAAAATACAAATACCTTTTTTTTTTAAGGCGTCGCATTTTGACAAAGGTGTTCTGGCGATTGAGTGCCTTGACGCACCACAGTTCGGAGCACGTCGAGCTGAAGCTACCACTGCAGAACCGAGGGATCCTGGCTTCCATCCCGACCCCTGTCGGTTTCGATCCGGATGGGCATTGTACCGGCGTGCGGTCGTGTATTGCTACTGCGTGATGCACGTTAAAGACCCCAGGCTAGTGGTTGTACCGCACTGGCTAAATTGCTCATCTATAGCTGAAACGCCAGACGCCCATTGGGGCTGAGTAACTTTCGGCTGTAGAAACGTACACTCGGCATAATTACTTTGACATTGGCACTGCGGAATCACCGATGAAGGAAAGGATATGTACTACTTCTGAAGTTGTTCCCGCATTCCGGAACAGGTGGCTAAATACCGATTCACCGTAAAATCGCGGCAAAGTCGTTACAAAAAAAAAAGAGGAAACACATTGTTAAAAAACGTTCGGTGGGCCAGTGTGCAAGGGGATGTAGGTTTGCTCCCCGAACTCATACGCGGGTTGAATTTCTCGCCCCGCCAGTTGTTTCTGTGCTGACAGCCATTCTACGGGAGATGCACTCGTGCCATCGTAACGCACGCTGTTTGCTTTACGTGACTAGCTGTAGTGCGCCTGCCAAACTGCACGGCAGAGACGCAGTCGACCTATTGGGAGGCAAATGAATTTTTTTTCCCTTTTGAACTCGATGCTGGCGAGGAGGAAGACACAAGCATTTTCTACGCTCGGTTTTTTAATTTTTTATTTGGACTTCAAAATTATGTAAAACGAGTGAAACATTGCATTGCTTGTGCAGTTTTGGCCAGGCTAGTCTCAAACGCAGGTTAAGGACACAAGCGTAGCCAACGCTCTTATTTTCTTCGCACGGGAAAATTTCCCGCATATTCCCTCGTGCGAAATCAAGCACGAGCAGATATAACATACTAGAAGATATTAGTGATCTGCGACGAAATACACCTGAGCAGTATTCTATCATGTTTCGTGCAATTCCCTCCATACTTCTTTGTTGGCGTGTTAGATCTAGTCCGCTCAAACTATGGACTATGTTGCGTATCAGAGTAAACCGACCTCGCCTCTTGCCGCGCTCTAGACAAAAGTCGTGCACTCGCTCTATCACCACCATATTCCCCATCGAGATGTTATAATGTTCGAACACAACAACCGATGCCAACGCTGCAATCTTCCTTAAACCTCCCCCCCCACCCCCGGCGCTTTTTTTTTGTTGTTGTTGTTTATTTTGTTAAAAGAACCGTACTTATTCTTTGCCGCAGAACGTTTATTTGAGTGCTTTTATGTTTATCGCATTTCCTAAGCTCGACCTCGATAATCTGAAGGCCCCCCTGTTGTTTTTATTTCGCGCTAGCGACGTGCTCTTCCGCAGACCCCCCCCCCCCCCCCTCTCTTTCTTTTTTTTTTCTTGATGATCCTTTGTGCGATTTCTTTCTTCTCGCTCCCCTCTTTCGTCCGTGATCGTGGCAATGCCAGACGCCCGACAGCAGACCACAAAGGAGCGTCGGAGGCGGAGGAGGGGGAGGGGAGGGGGACTTGCCGAACTCCACTAAATTTAGACCCAACTCGGCCGCCCCCTCTCCATTCCCCCCTTTAGCGAACTACATTTTTTTTTGTTTTTTTCTTTCGGCATGACGTCAGTGACCACGTCAGCACTAACAAGAGCTTCTTTCCTGAGCTGAGACCTCGAGGCAAGTGTTCCGGCTTCGAACCCCCACCCAGCACGCAACCTTTCTCTCTCTCTCTCACCATCACTCTCGTCGTCTTCTGTCTTGTTTGTTTTCGTTTCCTTGTTTCCGTATGTTTTTTTTTCTTTAAGTTCCTTGTTTTAAGTTTTTTGTTTCACGTCTCCTCGGGCTCTCCCATTGTTCTATTTCACCTCTTCTGAGGACCAAGACTTGTTTGTCTTCTGTGCACTGCATAGCGGCCTACTCTGTTCAAGCTAGGTCGTTCCCGCTTAAACACAATTACATAAGGATAGCTTTGAACGAGTCAAGCTGCCGCTGGAAACAGCTTTCTTTGCTGTCGGTCTTTATTTATTTTAAATTCCTGTCTCTCGGAAGCTTTATCGAATGAAAATGCATGGACGTTTGATGCTTTGTTACCCGCTGCAGAATTGGTCGCAATTCAATCAGCGAAATATAGCCTCCATAGATAGAAGACCAGAAAAATGCTATCAGATTTCGACGACGACGACGCTCTCATTCTGTAAACAGTCTGTCGCTGGGGCCTGCCAGCAGTCCCTAGTTTCCTTGGCTACGTGAAATCAACCAAAAAACTTCAGTTGAAGGTAGTGATGTCGCGCCTTTCAAGCGGTTAATCGGTTTGCAACATTGACCCTGGACTGAATCCTGTAGAGCTGTCTTCCCCTCTTGCACAGCGGTTAAGCACAAAGCACGCTTTCGGGGCAGCGCACCTTTCGTCTTGATAGAAAGATTATTTTTATCTCTCTCTCTCTTTTATTTTGTTTTGTTTTTTGCTTAAAACGGTAAGGAATTTATGACGATAATTCAATTAATGCAAAGCTGCAAGCGAGCTGGATAAGAATGACAAATATAATCCCCGGAGAAGGGGAATAAGGGGTACAAAGGACAAACACAACTGTAGGTGACTGGTGTGCGACCGAGAAAACCGCCTGGTCCTGGTATCGAACCAGGGACTTCTCCATTTCCAGTGGAGCGCTCTACCAACTGAGCTAGCATTGCGTCTACCCCCCAATCATTCCAACTACAGCTCGGTGTCCTAGGACCCTAGTTTACACGGCGGGACCAAGCGGGACCAGGACATCGCCACCAGCTGCGATTGGTCAGTGATGGAGAGCTGGCCAATCGCAGCAGGCGGAAATATCTCCGTCTCTTGGTACCGCCGTGTAGGTTAGAGCCCCTAAAGTTCTCGCGTGCCCTCGTCTCTTCCTCAGTTTCTACCCGCCTAGAAAATTGCCACTCTTTCATGTGCATGGCCAGCCTCGGATATAGGTTGAACGCATTTTCATGACGTTGCAACGCGTACATTTAAGTGGCGCTAGAAGTTATTCACGTTCCTGAGAGACTCGGACAAACTCAGCCGAGTTGGTGTAAAATTCTGCGTTACTCTATAGACCAACACGCGCCCCTTTACGACAGAGCGTTGCGGTGGTGCCGCTATTGGTAGGGCTCCACATCAGGCGAATACTGTTCCGGGGCACGCGCGGTGTCCACACCTCGCGTGGGAACTGCGCGCTTGCCCACACATCGGACGGGCCTGTTCGGAAACAGCGCATTGGCCTCACTGATCTCTATTGTAATAGGCTGAATCGCGAATCGAGGCTTGTCTTGCTGGGGCCAAGCGGCATCACCGGCAGCCATCGCTTGGCACCAGCTAATGCGTGGGACTCTATGGGAGACACGGGGAGAACTGTACTTGCTTACCTTAATAGGTTGCTCTCGACGAAGAAACTTTTATCGTGTTTTCCGAGAATGACTTAAAGGAACCATGAAACGATTCTGAAATCGAATTTCATCCACCAAACGTCGTAAAAGGTGTGAAAACAAACAAAAAAATAGGAGCCAAAAAAATTATTTGCTATAGAACTTAAAAAAAAACTGGACTCTTTTGCGCCTTCTTTCCTTCGAAAGCTCTCTGCCTTTTCACTGCTATGCATCCGCGGAACTGCAGCACGTCAGCCGAATCCACGTCGCCTATTGGGTAAGCGCCTACCTCACCAGCACCGCGATCATAAACCATAAATAGCCGGCAAATGTTTCCTAAAAGTTTTGTTAAATAATATTCAGATCCACATTTTGTAGCATAATTAGACATGTGTGGCGAAAATTGCCAAATTTGATAATGCTGAGAGCCAAGCGCCATCTATCATGCGGTAAACGAAGCTGCGAGCCAGCTCCGGAGCTGTCCTTTATACGATCAAATCAGCATGGCCGACAGCGTCGCTTGGTCACCGTGGTCACGACGACCAACGAACGTTTATTTTTTTACGTGTTCTTCTCGCGCGTCCCGACTTCAAGCAGCAAGAAAAAAGTACTTGAAACAGACCACGACGAACAAGAACGCTGGATCCACAGACACCCGAGAAAAGCTACGACGGTCACGAATCCACCTACTCCGACCAAGCGAGCTGCGCAGAATATAGGCCTAGCAGGCGCAGCGTTGCTTCGACGGTACTTGACCAAGACAGTGCCCACGACCGGCTGGCGTGCTGAATGGAATATGCCCGCGCGACCCTTGTGGACCCTTCCCGTATTATAGTTTGATCGCTGACCTCAATTTTAGATTAACAGGTGAGGTCAATCTCTTCCCCTTGTCATCTCCTTGTTTTCCAAGGCAGTGTTGACGAACACTGTCGTCTCGTCGATTCTATCTACTTGTTTTGTGTGATATAGAGCTCGAATAAACGCCGTATGGATTACCTTCGTAACACGGTATGTACACTTTGTTATTAGTATGCCATTTTTATTCTGACACGACTGCACGTCACTGTCGAGCTATAAAAGTTCGTGGGAGCTACGTGCAATGCCGGGCTAACCTTCCTTTGTCGAGTGCCACGTCAGTATCGAGTTGCAATCGTAAAAGATCGGTCCCGAAGCGCTCACCAACAGCGCGAATACAGCACTTCCATCAAACGCGCGCGTCCGCTCCGAGTGTGAACAGGTATTTACGTGGCTCTTGCTGACATTGTCGTAGCTCAAACGTATCTTTTTTAACGTCGGCTCGCTCCTGCATCTCCGAGGCCGCGAAAAACGCCGCGGCGATTTGTTTCCATCTACGTCGCTTTGCAAACGACTGACACGGGCCGCCTTTTACCAACCATGACAGTTGGGTTGACTTCTGGAGTCTTCACCGGAAGACTCGCCGCACTTCCCAACAGGCATACCGGCGTATGAGACTAGTCCCATGCTGTCGCTGTAGCGCAACATATCTCATTGAATTTCGCTCAGCTGCGATGTGTCCATGGCTATCGCGGCGATGAGAGGCGCCGATTCAAAAAATACGTCGGTGACATCAGCACAGTAAAACCTACCGGCGCACCCCCAACTCGCCTCCGCTAACGCTCCCATTCTCCTACTGCCGAGATAACTTCCGGTTCCTGTCCCAGCGTACGTCACGACCGTCAAGATTACGCCGCAACTTGTTTTGCGGTCAGTTGGAGAGAAAGAAAAAGTCGATATTTCATTATTTTTTGTGTAGAAGTTAATGAACCGAGACGAAAACGGATGCCTGTCCGGCATTCAGTGAACGTTGAAGGTTTAATGTAAAAGTTATCTGGCAAATGTAAAAAGGTCATTTCATGGTCCCTTTAATATTCTGGGAGGAAATATTAGAAGCGTTAGAATACCAACATTTTCTTTTTAAATAAATATTTTGTGGGTCGAGGGTTGCGACCTTGTTGGGTGTAAACTGTGATGCGGTTCAATGGCACGAGGGTTGTCGAGTGTTAATGAGCAGTCGTTCGGGATCCCGAAGTCATCAGAGCCTAGCATACGATAAGTTAGAAGGCATTCACTGGGGACGTTCGCCTCGTTTCAAGAGCTTGTACATACTACTTCTGATGCGAGCTTTAGCTTTGAACTGCAGTGAGGGCTTCTGTGACGAAACAAAACTCGGAGCGTGTCGCTGATTTGTTGAACGTGTCATTTATTTAGAAGCTGAAGCTAGCGACGCAGGTGCTGTCGGTGGTGCTTTGGCACGATAGATCTTTTAAATAGGCGTTCGAACGATTGACAAATACCGATTTGATTTTCAAACACCCGATACAATGATCGCTGAGCGTCATAAAATACTCGCCTTTGAGCGCCGCGTAGAAGCTTTAATATTCCTCCTTTTGTGTGTTTCTCCCATAGACTTTTGTGTATTATCTGGTGTCAAGCAATGGCCGCCGTTGGTGCCGCCGACAGGATCTCGATCCGTGATCCAGCCTACTACAATACACATCAGTAATTGGCCTATAAACCGTTTTCGTGTGACGGTGGCCATGTTGAAATATAACGTAGTTAAGTTGGGTAGACAAAAACTAAAGTAAATAGTTTATGCATAACCACGATGATAAATAATCGCCCCCCCCCCCCCCCAGAAAAGTAGAACTATTGGCACGAACCTTCTAGCGCCTTCCAATTTACAAATAAAGTTATTTGCTATCTCCCTCCAACTCAGCTACATCATATTTCAACATAGCGGCTGCCACGAAAAAACGTTATATAAAAAATAAAAGAAGCTCCCCGGCCGCTGCCCTTTTGTGACTGTCGCGACTCCTATCGACGAAGAGGTTCTGCCACCCGCCTGGGTTGTGGAAACCCGGCGAGCGCCACTCTCCGCCTGCGTTGTATTTGGAATCCGCCGGCCTTTTTTTTTTTTTTTGAAGTGTTCACTTTACTTTCCGCATTGAAAGTGATTACCATGTTTGTTTTATCTTCCACTGTGAGACTCATAGCCTGCTCTACCTTCGCGGGAAACGAACGAAAAAAGCGAACGTCGACCGGCACGCGACGCGGGCCGTTCAATGTTCTTCGAGGATTATCTCCGTTGAGCTAATCTCTGGGAAGCTTTCGCGGTCTTCGTGAAATATAGCAGATCGGGTGCGGGGTAGGGAACGGAACAGGCACATCCGCTCCTTTGCTTCAGGGCTGTGCAGAAAAACAACCTCTTCTCAAAACGTGCTCTGAAAAAAGTCCGGACTCTGTCCGATCGTCGTCAAATGACTGTCGTCGACACTGTAGATTGGATATGTTGTGTCAATTGATATCTTTCTCAAATGAACCCTGTTCGGATAGCGCGGCATCACGGAATACGTACACTGTCTTGTTTGATTGATGAGACCCGTTCATATTCATGTTGTAATCGGTGAGTACCCATGCCTTTCGGCTATTTTGTGTGGTGAAATATTTTCGACAGTCAAGACCCTTGCAGAATGACACGGCTGAGTGTATGGCGTCGTAAAAAAATCAGCATAAAATGAAGCAAACATTCCAGTTGCATTTTATTTTGCTGTGTCGCGCACGGACTCACCAAAAATATATTTCATTTGTTTGTTTTGTTTCCGAAAAGGGTACAATGCTTTCTTACAAGCCCTGGGAAACTCTACTCTCCATAAACCACGAAAGAAATCATAAAACGTAGCAATTTAATCTCCACCAGTGTCCGCAATTGCTCCTAAGACAAACTGCCACAGCCCACTATGGAGAAAGCCCCACAGCCCAGCGGAGTCTGGCAACGCTGACGTACACCCGCGAGGGGGAAGAGACGGGGGGGGGGTTAGGTTTTTAGGTTTTTTGCTCGATTCCACAAAGGTCATCCTGGTAATATCCCACACCGCCTGATGAAAGTTACGAAAATTGCAGAGGGTGAGAAAATCGGCGAAGAAAAGAAATCATACTTGTGGTTCTTAATTTCTACGCTAGTGGCGCAAGCTGCCGCCGATATAAAGGGTACAGTCTTTAGCATTCATCCATTCATCCAACCAAGGAAGCCCGCTGTAATCGCTTCGTTCGAGACTGCCGCTGAAAATGAGAACGGCAGGGTGTCTCCTTTGGATGCCTAGCCTCGAGCACGCGCTCTTTGCCTTCCACCGTGCGTTGGTTGCGCGTGCACGCTCGGGGCTCACGAGACGTCGAAGACTCATCGCAGGTAGAAAGCTCGCGCTGGAGGCGGGAAGACCGAAGGACTTCGCTGACGTTCTCCTCTTGTCACGGACTACAGCTATATCGCTATATGCCACAGCTGGTTTGGTAGACGCCTGCAAGTGGGTTTGTACAGCTTGGTTGCTCACTGCCTCAATAGTATCTTTTTTACGGAAAAACACGGCCAGTTTGTTACTCAAGGTGCCACTGCCTTCAACTGCGCTGACCACGACGCAACACTACCACCTCCAAACCCGCGACGTTTTAATTTTTTATTTTAATTAATTTCCGCGCACAAGTGACAGGATCACCTTACAGGAGATCATAAAAGGGGCAGCAGAGGGGTTGTTCTACAACCGAACACCTGTTTCTGGTCAGTCAAGCCATGAAGCCAGCCGCGTAAATTCCAGTCACGTTGTTTAACTTGGCGATACTTCTCCGTCGTCATATAATAGAGAGGTTTAGATTAGGGGGCCTCAAAGGTTCGGCGCATGCGCAGTGGCGGCATGCGCCGAAAACCAAAACTCTTTTTTGGCTTGGCGCTCGCCCCCCACGCGAAATTGGAGAAATAGCGTGGGGCGCCTATTTCCTTAGGGCCGTGTTGCGTCGCCAAACATGGCGGCGCCCTTTCCGCTCGCTTCAGAGCAAATTTGTCGTAGTCGCTGCAGTATTAGCCAATTTCATTGCCAATGAATGGTGCAACTGGCTTTCGTTTCGCTTTATCTCGCTCAAGGTCACAAAGAAGGAGAGGTGGGCTCGCCCCATATTAAAGATCGTCCCTGATTCTGGCCGTTCCGAAGCCTAAAGAGACGCGGCAACCATTAACATGGCAACGTTTCGCTACTCCGTGGCTCTGAGAGGATTTCGTTTGTGACACGTTACCTGTAGCTTAAAAACAACTGATCCAAGTCGCTGCCGCTCAGATCTAAATAAAGCAGCTGCTCGAAGAGTTCGCTCGCTCGCGTTCGTCTCGAGTCACGGAATAGTTGAAGGAAATCTTCGGCGACAGATGGTCAAAGCGCACACGAACGCCCAAAAAATCCGTGAACGAGCGCCAAATTAGAGCTCTACGGATTGGATTCTTTTGGCTGAATACAGCCAACAGCATTTATACTGATTTTAGATTGTCTCTTGTTTTAGCCCGCTTGAATGGGATCGACCTTAACTATTATTTGTAAAGAAAAAGTACTTGCTAAGCGCATACGTTTTACGTTTTTTAATATATTTTTTTCTTTTTTGATTATTACGCTCGTTAGCCGCATTGGCGCTGCAAGCGGGAAACGTAAACGCGCTGCGCTGCATTGCGAAACCCCTATTCTATAAGCAGTCGACACCAACCTTGTTGCGTTTGGGTCCCCCATTTTCTTAGGGAAACCCAAACGTTAGGACCCACTATTCTAAAACCCTCTAATATACACAGAAAAGTGTCAGTCTTCCGGGATTGCTGCTAAATAAGAAACGTCGTATTGTGTTTTAATTTTGGCTTGATTATGTATGCCCCTGAGCGATAATATGAACCATAATAAAATTATCAGCTTCGGGAAGGTGTCGGATACGTAGCCGTATTTTAGTTTTATCTGCGTCCCATTTACCTATGGCAGTAGTAGTATGCATTTTTTTTTTGTGGGGGGGGGGGAGGGTTGGGAAACCGACTGTTGTTTGGGCGTACTTAGACGCCCATGTCCTAGGGGCACAAGGAAACCATTTTTTCCTTTTAATTGAAAGTGGCAGTCGCTGTTATGTAGCACCAAATTATGACTTGGTCCAAAAGCTCCAATAATAGTCAAAGTCTGTGCAGTAGAAGTTTGACGTCATCACAGTGAGATCAAGCCAAGACGCTGATTGGATACAAATGAGGCGGCACGTTCGGCTGAGCCTCATGTTCAAGCACGCTCTGCATCATTCTCAGGTTCAATTGCTGAGTTTGCGCCATCCAGCCGTATGATGTTCCATGTAGGAAGAAGAGAGGGTGTTTTTTTTGTTTCAACTGGCTCGGCAAGCACCAATGTTTGTTTGCCGAGGGATCAAAATAAGCCTCTTGGCCACTCGAGCGATCTTCGGAATTCCCGCGTGTTCAAAACCACGTTGATTTACGGCAATTTGCTGACTAGTGTTTAGTATTTGTCAGCCTAGTATAATTCATCCCCCAAGATTTCTGAAGCAATGAGTCGGCCGCGAGAGCATGGCTCTCGAAAGAACCTGCTATGCGCGAGTGTTTGTGCAAACCAATCTTTCCGCAAAGCTACGCTCTCGCGCCCGCGCTTCGCGAGCGCTGCGCTCAACTTGGAAGACAAAGATAGACGAGCTACTTACGTCAAGCAGCAGATATTGGTTTGCCCTTACTCTTACCTCTACAGGAAACGTGCATTGCAAGCGCGCCAGCGAGAAAAACCAAACTACGTCAACAAAGCGGCAGGGGGAGGATCGGTGGCCAAGTGTGCTAAGGCACCGCAGCTCGGAGCACGTATAGAGTCGAAGCCTGCTCCTGCAGAAACCGGGGACCCATGGGCATGATTCCCACCCTCCCAAGATTGATCTGAATGAACACCGCACCGGCGTGCGCTCGTGTAATCACAACTACGTAATGCATCTTAAAAAAATATTGTTGCGAGTCGTAATGCACTGGTTAAATTTCTCATCTGACAGCAGTCGCCGGATGCCCGCTGGGTCTGACCAACTTCCTGCTGTCTAAAACTACACACACAACACAATTACTTTTTCCCCTAGTTTGTGACCGTAACCATAAAATTTAAGCGGAAGCAACCAGGGGTATACGGGTCCCGTGTCCCACAGCAATTTCGACTTGACATGCTCTAGACCCGCAGACGTTTTTGCTAGAATAAAGAATATACGACGAAGCATATGGGAATTAAGGATCAACTGACGTTGCAGAAAGCACATATCCTGCTGCGCAGATAGCATTCTTTGGATACTTCACGCACTTTTCGTCTATGTATCTATCTATCTATCTATCTATATATCTATCTGGCTATCTAACCTCTTACGCCACGGGTCGATAAACAAATGCAAAAGACCGGCGCCGGCGCCGGCGCCGGCGGGATTCGAGACCGTTGACCGCTTTGATCAGCAGGCAGACGCGCTAACCACAGAGCTATGAAGGCAGTTTTTTTTTCTTCTATTGTTGCCAAAAGGTGAGTATCACAAAGTCACATAACATCAAAATTGCTGCTGCAAGACTTTTACAGGGCATATTAAAAAGCGCGCATTTCACGAAGCACTTTACACATGCCAAGCCACTCCCGGTGCGTTGCCTGATGAGGCGTTCTATCAATCAGCTCGAACAACACAGTTAAAATCGCTACACAGCATGACTGTTCTATCGCAGTCTACAAGTCGGCCCAAGCCGGAAAAAAGGAGACACGCTTCTTCGCTCGTACTGGGGGCATATGCGCAGATAAGCCGCCAGAGGGGACTCGTCGAAAAAACAAATCGCGCATAATAAACCGTCCCTCCGTGTCGGTTGTAACCGCCAACTCCGACAAGGGCAACGACTCTCTTCAAAAACAAAAAACAACCGCCCGAGACCCCGACAGCGGGAGGCGACGCAAACCTCTATACGAGTGCAAATAAGGCTGTACTGCCCTAAACACCTGCTCCTCCTTCTCGGCCATCTCGGTTTCCTGCCGACGCTAAGAAATCGGGTTTCTGTGTCTGCAACAGGCGCTGCACTTTCATATGGTAAAGCCCTGGCTACGCGCGGCTAAACTCGAACGTTTAGCGTTGCAGCCGAGGCGCCCGAATTGAGCGTGCGAATCGCCAGAGGCTATGATGCAGCGCTTGCCTTGTCGCATCTTCCACCAGTTCTGGAAACCAGGCGTTTTGCTCGCCTCGGAGTCGCGGCGTACGCCGGTCCTACCGGGGTGCGTTCAGCTTACCGCCCTGACAACGGCCCTGCTTGTTCTTCTCCGGGCCCCCGCCAAGGGTTAAGGGGGTGAGCGTCGTGTCAGCCTTCGGGGGCGTATCCTCGAGGCCGCCTGAGTAAGCCGGCGGCTTCCACGTCCATGCCGTCGAAACGGCGCTCGGAAGTCGTTTCGGTCGTTGAAGGACGGGCCGTGGGGGTCTCGGAGCCCTCAGGCGGTCGTAGGGGCTGAAGCCAGGGGACCGGAAACGGGCTCCGGAGCGTGCGGGGCTGACGTGTCCCGTTTTGTCTCCACGGCGCCTTCCCCGGAGCCGTCATCCCCGGCAGGCTTCCCTTGTTGCTCTGGCGGAGCGGTAGGGCGTCGAGCCCCGGACCACGCGCAGCTTTCTTCGGCCTCTTCGGTGTCCATCGTGAACGCCGTATGCTCCGCCAGCCCCTGTACCTCGGTGACGCCAGCGTACGTCTTCGCGCATTCTTCTTTATCGTGGCCGAAGCGGAAGCACTGTGAGCACTTCGGCGCACGACACTCCATGCTTGATATGCTCGGCGCGCTTGCATCTCGGGCATACGGGCACTGCTACTGGTATGATAACACGAGGGTGCTCGCGCCGTGAAGCCGTAAGCTGGTGAGGCATGTCGTCAGGGGTGAGGCCACTCTTCGGCGTCAATGCAGAACAAAACGCGTCGTTGATTCGATTCGCGGAACCCCTCGACTCGCCACATCTCCCGGCCGACTTCGATCACCTTGCCGTACGGTTCACGGAGTCTGCGGACGGCGTCGTCGTTGAACGTGGTAAGGAACTCCGAGCCGCAAGCGCACTGCAGTGCCTCCCGGTTGTGCTCGGGTCGACGATGACGCAGCGCAGGTTCTTCACGACGGAAAGCTCGCTTGCTGCTCACCAGGCGTTCCTTGGCCTCCGAAGTACGAAGTCGTCGCTAGCCAAGCACATGGTTCATCCTGAAAGCGCGCCGAGCGCTACGATGTCGTTCAGGACGGCAATGCGGTTGAGTTCCTCTCGGAAGTCCTCAATCCGGTACGGGCGACCCACTAGGTCGCAGTGCCTGGAAGCACAGAGTTTAAACGCGTAGATCCTGTAGGCATAGGTGGAAGGACCGCACTGTACTCCGTTGGACGAGGCCAGCGTCACTCGACAACAAAAGAACCGCGAAGCCGCCCGGGGCCGTTTTCGGCAGCTCCTGAGGAGAGCATGATTATGCGACCGTACAGTGCGAACACCGGAAGCAGAATCGAGCTATGAAGGCAGTCATTCAAGGCACTCTAAACACCTGTTTATATCTTTACCATGCAGCGCGTTCCATGCACGAGGGCTCATTCCGCTCTCGTGAGGCTTAGCACTGCCCCTAGCTCACCCTCTCCGCGCTCGGGAGAGGGTGATGTAGCGGCCGTGCTCACCCTCACGAGGCGGAATGAGCCCTCGTGCATGGAACGCGCGCGCACCAGTAACTGTGACAGCGCTGTAAGGCGCGTCCTATGAGTAAAGATATAAACAACCGTTTAGAGTACCGTTGGTTGAGACTAGCTGAGACGCCAGAAAGTCTGGTCGGTACCATTTTGAGTGTTTGTGCGTATGGCGCGTGCTTTGCTCGCCTTCCTAAGTGACACAAACGCACGTGCTGGGCTGCGGAGATCGTGCGCAGGGCTGTGAAAGTGTCAACAAATTTAGAATCGCCTTAAGAGTGGGCTGGCGTATCTAGAGTGTGCCGGCCACCTGACGAACGCGCATAACTCCGCACCGTTTGATGCTATTCGCATTAACGTAGATAATCATTCCCAAAGGATGGGTTCTACGACTTTTTCTGGGATCTTTGCGAGACCCACGCTGTTTGCTCCTTACGTCCATAGCTACTGACAATAGAGAGCGGGGGATGAGCTGGTTTTCGCCTCTAGCGCGAGCTCTCACACTTGCGGCAACGCTTCGAAGTCTCGTGCACCTTGGGCAGTAGGCAGCAAAGCGCGCGGAAGAGCGTGCCGCGCGCGTGCTGTCAAGTCGGCCGTTCGAACCATGGCCTTACTCGCTCACTCTGTCAGCGACTATGCGGACAACAAAGTGAGGGAGAGAGGAGATGAGAGCCACGGGGACGCCAGGACTTGACTCGCGTTGGAATAACCAGTAGGTAGACCTAGAGCTAGCTGCCTTTATCCGCAGCCATAGCCTCCTATACATGACAAAGCCTGGCGGATCGCCACGAAAGTGGTACCGAAATGCGAGAAAGGTGGGCAGCAGACAGGAGATGGAGAGGAGCCACTGCAGACTGGCGCTCCACTGAGACGGGGCTGAAACACACTTCTCCCGGCTCAGCAAGTGCAGTTTCGGGTCCTCGCCGCTGCAGAGCTGTGCGCTGACGTCCAGGTTCCCGGAGAAATAGCTCTTTGATGTTCTAGCGCGCGCAGATCCTCGCGCTCTAAATCTGCGACCGGGCACTCTTTCGTTCCGTCGTCGAACTGCTGCCGCCCTGGAGTCCGAGAGGCTTGCCACGCACTCGTCGGAGCGGAACGCTGGCGTTTGACTCTCTCGTTCGGACGCGTTCGACGAGGTGCAGTGGAGACAAACGCAGCTGGCCTTCCGTCAGCCACTAATCATTCCAACCAGAGCTCGGCGTCCTGACGGTTTCACGTACGCTCCAGTCTCCTCTCTCCTATCTCTGCCAGTGTTGTGGCACACTCACGACCTATATAGCCTTTGCGCCTCCGCTTCAGAGACAGCGCTTTTTGTCCATGGCGCAGGCTACGGCAACATCGCCCCCCAAGACAGCAGGGCAAGGTGGTGACCATCTTGTACGCAATCATCGGCATCCTCCATGCTGCTGTGCCTGTCCAACATCGGCGACGCCATGGCGCAGAGTCAGGATGTTCTCGGCGCCGCGTCATCTGCTGCTCCATTTGCCACCGGAAAGCCGTACAGGAGGCGAGTTCATCACCCGCGCGATATCTTGTGTCTTTTCTTCAATCGGCGTGACTGTGCATTTTATTTACAAGCACCTGTTTACTTTGCGCCGTTTCACTTTATGTCCGACCACAGTGGACGCTACGACCTAATAGAGCCAATCGCCGACTGACCAAAAGCAGTCAGAGTGAATGCGCCGATATCATGCGCTGTTTTCGTACCTTATTGGTCCAGCCTGTAACGGCTTTCACAGAAGCAGACGAGCGTCGTTCGGGTACAGCTCTTGAGTAAGGGGTCACCGTGAGCGTGGCGTCAGACCAGAAACCAGGTTCCTATCTTCGCCTTCACGTAGGTGGGACATAAAAAAGAACACCGACAGCTTAAGAAACACGAGGCGTGGCTTACGCGGAACGCAGGTTCATCTGCTTCTTTTGTGGGGATTGTGGTGACGTCAGAACACCGAACTTTATTGACTCTGATTGAAGGATAGTGGGTAGAGCTGAAAGCAGCTTGCTTTGAGGTTGAGGTCTACCCACTCTCCTCCAATCAAAGCCAGTCAGACTCGGTGTCATTCTTACGTCACCGCCACTCCTGCGCGAGAAGCGAGGACTTGCTCTTCTGACTGTGTTGACGCTTCCTCACTGGTCTTCCGAGGTTCTTGTTGACTGATGCCACAGGCTAATCGGCCGCAAAGCGATAAATAAAATTCTCATGGCTGTCCACGTCGGACTTTCTTAAGTTGTCGGCGGACTGTTGTTTGTACGTTACAACAAAACCTGAGCGAAAGACACGCGCGGGTGAGTCTAAGAAATAGGCAGACAAAGCGATGATTCTCAAGCTCAACCACCAAATTTCATTTTTGAAACAACATAGAAATAAAGGTAATGTGGAGCGCAAGTTTGTCTGCTTCTTGTGCAGGGGTTGCGCCTACATCAGAACGCCGAGTTTTGATTGGCCCTGATTGAAGGATAGCGGGCCAGACCTCAATGCTAAGCTTCCTTGAGGTTTACCCACTATCATTCAATCAGGCCAATCAGAACTCGACTTTCTGACGTCACCGCAACCCCTCAAAAAAAGCGAACGGACTTGCCTTTTTTATGGAAGGAAACACAAAGAATAGAAGTCGAGAACTCAGAATTCAAACGTTTATTGCAGGCCAAAGGACGCTACGCCCGTCGCAGTTTTCACCACCAGCAACAGCAACACCAGCATCAACAGCAGCGACAGTTGCAACAGCAGGCCATGAGTCTGCGCCAGTGCGGCCCTGCTGGACACGGTAAGTGGTTCTTCCAGTCATCCGCGTGCAACCGCTGCACCAAATAAACAGCAAGACACACGCACAAAAAAAGAAGCCATGGTGACGCTTAGAGTATTGGCAATCGATTCCAGGTTTCTTTGTAGGCGCCGCCATTTTCGGTGTTTATACTGTACTATCTTCAGGGTTAAGAAGAGCAGAGCAAGGCACCTCCGGAAAGCCCTCCATCTCTCCGCTTTTTGCACAGAGAACCCGAGAGAGGAGGCGAGAGGACTCGCTCTTCCCTCTCACCTTCTCGCTGTGTTCGTTCTGCTAAGGTGGGATAAGTGGAGGCTTTTCGGGAGTGGTTTGCATCCTGTTTTGCTTTAACCTGCAACAGATCATAGTGCTGAGTGGGAACAATAGACGCTTTCCGAAAAGTCCAGCAAGGCCTCTCGTCAATCCCATGTTGCACCGCGCAGCTGGTATTTGAGGGCCGATTCAGGCGTCGGACTCAGATTTGCAACACTAAGGTAATGCCTACAGGAGGTGGCCCAATTCCTTCTATCTAGCGCACTGCCGAGGAGTTCACAACACAACGAAAAACAAGTCAAATACACCCCCCATGCCGAGCGCACCAGGTTTTGTTAGCGCCCTCCTATACTTCTTTTGGGAGGGGATGTCGAGGGGACCAAATTAGTGAAATGCTAAACAAACATGAACTGCTCCTTCTATTAGTGTGTAGTACTTCACATTGCCGTACACATCGAGATTGCAGTAGTGCGTCCGAAAAGACGATGGGACGCGCTGCCGTGCTTCCCGGAATGTTTTTGTTTGCAATGGCTGCAATTCGAATGTGCGACTTCCTGACCTTTAGGCAACGGTGTCAGGAGATCTCCAGACGAAAGTGGTTTATCCTGGGATTTCAGACAAAGCTTCCGGATGACTGGAAACAAGGGTTTTAAGCTTCCTTCTTTGCTATAACTATGGGCCGATACCCATTGTGCGATGCGTAAAAAAATGGCCAAATCCGAAAAGGGGCCGCGGCCAATCACAGTGTCGTGAGTCGCCGCGATTGACGCAGTCATCTCAATGGATTATGTCATTTTTGCCGACGAGTCGTCACATCATTGCGGCGTGAGACGATGTCGTTTTTTGCGTATCTGGTCGCTCTGGCGTTTAAGGCCACACGGTGCTTGCGGAAATGTCGGGCTGGTCATACGCGAGGCGTCGGAATAATGGCCGAATTCGACCATGCAGGCTGAATTCAGTCGGATTCGGTCATCTTACAGATGCTTCCTTCGACGCGTAGGGCATTTCGTCATGGGTGTCTGTAAAGCGTTATCGAGTTTGAGACGCACCACTAATCGCACTAGGCACATACATGTTTTTTTTAGACGATACCGTATCATTAACATTGTGCAGTTGAGGTAGAAAAAACGCTGAAAGGTGGACCATGACCGCCATTAGAAAAATACGCGTTGAAAGAAAACAAAGCACAGACAAGGTTTTGACGTTTCCCGACTTATTGACAGCCTCAGAAACCCCGTGTTGTACTCGGCGTTGCCAGTTAATAGAAACCTTGAGTATACAGCATTCTGGAGCTTCGGTTTTCTGGCAGGAGCTCGTGCCGTCACTTTGAAGCATGGAATGAGCACGCGTCCGCTGAACCCGCCCTCCGCAGCGTACGATCTACTAAAACTCTCTATTGAACCGATCGATTTGGTCGGAAGTTTAGGAACCGTGGCACTGCTGGTGCAAAACGCCCCGTAAGAAGAATCCGTATTGCTTATTTTCCTTGGTTGTCGGCACTCTGTGATAGGAGAAGCCGAGGCTGCAGAGTTATAATTTTATCAACATACTGAAAACTTGCGCGCGCCATTTCCCCCAAGAGCCAATAAAGAAAAATCGGGAGGAAGCGGACAAGAACCAGTATACCGGCCTCAGATTTCTTTAAACACTGCGTATCAACAACCTAAAAATGGCCGCCCGCAGACCCCGCTTGAGTACGGAAAATAACGGTCAGCGTGCCCGATCCCTGACTAGGGTGTTCTGCACCTGGGCGTATCAAGGAGCGGCACGCTCTTTAAATCGACCGCGAAATTCGGTTTCTTAACCTATCGCCTTCGATTTTGTACTGCGTTGGCCTACAAGTGGTGCATTTGTTCTATAAAATTCGCAAAGAGCGAGCTTACCTGAGGAAAAAGTAAAAAAAGAAAAAGGCTTAGCTCCTATAGGACATGCAGCGAAGCCACCGGTCTTCAAACCATAGGGCGCCCAATGGTCTGAAGACCGGTGGCTTCGCGCTTTTCATAGGAGCTAGAACTTTTTCTTTTTTACTTTCTCAGGTAAGGTCATCTTTGAGAATTTTATAGAAAAATGCCACCTGTGTGCCAACGCTATACAAAATCGTAGCGCGTAGGTTAAGAAACCGAATTTTATACTCATTAAAAGCCGCATCCTCGCAGTACACCCGGTAGAATAGGGAGGTGTGACTCTGGGCGTCCGTGAGTGTGTCGCGATGTACAAGCACGCCGGTGAAGGGCGCTGTGGGGCAGAGTGCGGCCATCTGACGGCCGACAGAGGCCTGGCGGTCGCAGCAGGATGCTTTATTCGGTCTGAAAATGGTCGTATTCTTCGTTTGTTCTTTGTCTGCTCGGTTTTTGAGAAATAATAGGCTCCATCCCATCTCACAGCCCTGTGCAAGGGCGTAACTTTTTGCGAGGGGCAGAAGCTTTTATTCTACGCGCCATTGCTGTTTCAGAGCAATCAGTTACTTAAATAATCTCCCGTTTTTTTTGTTTTTTGTTTTTTTGCTGCTATAAAAATAATTGTCTATCTCACCTTACATGCCAGCATTAAGAAAACTAAGTTTGAGTATAATATAATATGCGATGTTTTCCTGTCCACTTTAGTGTCAAGGCTCTTTTAGTTTATTTTTTCGACAGGTGTACATTTTGCAGACCCAGCGGAAGTACCTAGTTTTTCGTTCTTATGCTAGTACACCTTTTCTGCGTAGCATGTATTAATGAAACCAAGGTTTCTTGACTTCTGCCTGCTCAGCTAAAGCATATAAACCAGGAAATGTCTGATTTATTTCATTTAGTGAGCATGCATCATTTGAAAATAAACACCAAGACTGGCAAGATAAAGGGAGCAACTTCAACTGCTGTACTTTATTGAAGAAGATCAGTCGAACTGGAGAGTGTCACTCTCTGACATATCACCGAGAATGGTTATGTCTGCCTTAGCTATGTTGTCTCTGCGTTATTTCTGTTTGTTTTTCCTGTCAGAAAAGAGCAGTCGCGTGACGCAGTAGGTTCTTTCTTGAAATCAGACGATCCCGTTCCGCGAACAAAGAGGCGTTGCTCAGCGTCCAAAGCGAAGGATTTTCTTTTTTTTTTTTTTGCATGTCTTGTCGCTTGCGTTGCACCCTGGCGCAAAACACCACTGCTGTCTTTTTATTTTCTTCCACGAAGTATTCGACATTGTTGTGAATTCTACTGTCTCTTCGGCACACCTAGTGCTCTATCGCCAATGATTCTATCGCTTCGCAGAGTACGCCGACACAGAAGAAGTAGTTCCTACCCAGTCGCCGCAAGCCAGCCTCGCTAAATGTCTTGTCCCGCTCTGACTGGCAGCTCCACCTCAGGCCCCTGCGGCAGAATCGGTCCACACGGCACCCCAGATCTGCACACCGGAGAGGCCTACGCCGCCTGCACACCTCCCAGCTCTAGTACACCACGACCCTGACTACATCGACAGCGGGGTGAACTGCGCTGTGTAACCTTCATCCTTCCTATGCACGTTCGAGGTGGTAGAAATTGTTTCATTTGTTTAGATTAGTAATGTATCCGAAACTCATTCTTGTTTGTGTTACTACGAAAATTCTTTGGAGTCAAGTGCGTTTGCGTCAATCGTACGTTCAGCTACTGGTCTGGCACTACTGGTGTGCCGGACATGAGTGCATTTTCATGCAGCTACAACTAGCAGATTTGATTAACGGTATTTGGTGCGCACGTCTTCACTGCACCCTCGGACAGGAGCACTAGCGCCTCCGCCCAGTTACAAGGAGCTGGGACCCAGCGTGGCCGGACCTGCCGCTGGAATCGTGGGGGCGGGCTAGCATCGGGTGCCTTCCCGTCTCCTCGGTCTGGCCCGGCCCGCAGGCAGGCCCGACTTAGAGCAACACGAGTGCCCGAATCATCAGTAACAAGTACGCGCTGGGGGACGACCTGTCTGTCATTGTCGCCAGCCCCGGGGCGCCGGACTTCCGATCCTCAGGCCAGACCGCAAGTGAGTGCATTTTCGTTCGGCGCTGTTTGAGCACATCTTATGTTATGTTACGGGAGTCCGCGAGGGGCGCACGTCGGTAGGGAGTGTTCCGCTAAAGCTTTGCTGCATTCCCTGAAAGCCCCGAAATATTTTTGGTGGCCGCCCTTTCTTTGTTGTTAAGGCCACGAATCT
>JAZHYW010042442.1:0-17476 GCA_037355805.1 Ixodes ricinus | reverse complement strand
AGAATGCAACCCGGACTGCCTCAGCAGGCGACGCGGCTTTGAGGTCTCCCTTCACCGCCACATAGCTGGGCGCCTCAGGATTAATTAGGCTTGAGCTGACAGCCACCGGGTAGATTGCACTGCCTGCCTGTAACCAAAACACATGTGGAAATCATGAGATATGAATTTAATAACATATCATCCCCAATTTAAAAAAAAAAACTGTGAAGAAACATTAGATTTTTCTAAGACGCCTTTGGAGCATTTCATGGCCCACTTATTCCGGCATTATAAATCATCAACCATATTTACCAGACGTGACCAGTTTAACTGTTGACTAACCACCATTGACTAAAATTATCACATGGCAGGTGGTAATCGTAGATTGGTAAGCACATTGTATTCACCGGTCATGTTTAAATTTGCCACTCCGATTTACTTAGGTGACTAACAAATCTTAGTCATAGGGGTACAACTACTGTAGCAGGTTAGTATATGACAAGTGCTGATTGTCGGGCGAGTTGGTATTGTACGTGAAAAAACATGATTGCGCTTGAAGACAAGGACAGAGGAAGAACATACACCCCAAAGCGCTACACCATATTAGCTACTCAGCACCACAGCAGACCCCCATGACCGCTAACCCTTTTGACGAAGTGCTCTGCCAGATTAAAATTGAATGTAATTCAGACACGAGAATAACAGCACACAAGGGCGAAAAGACAAAAAAAGAACACAACAAAAAATACACACTCAAGCGCCTTGTGTGTCCTACTCTAATTTATTTACTCGAAGTATACCCTCAATTTTCTCTCGCAAAATCAACATAAAAATCAAGAGCACCATTTCAAGTGCAAAAATGGAAACAAGAAAATCGAAATAAAATATCGGACTACGCTTACCTGCAGTAAACAGTGTTACGAACTGTCACGAGATGAGTCCAAAGTAGCAGGCATCCAGTACCCTCGACGAAATCACCCTACAACGTTGCCGCAGGACGGAATAAATATATTCAATCATCTTCATATAATTCAAACTTGCGCTATATCTAACTTGCCTACTGAATGATGAGACTTTTAGAAATGCCTTATCACACGCAAAGAAAATGCCAAGACAATATAATTGCTAGTCTCGCTGCCTGCAATAACTTTATGACCTTATTGCGTAATATACTACTATTAATGTTTGTGAAGCGCACGAATCATTAGCTCAGACATTTATATTCGGTATTTCAAAATAACGTGACATTTTACCAAAATATTTATTGAAACCTCGTTAATCTATAAAAAAACGTTGATATTAAAAATCAGTGTTTAACACTGACTTTTACAAATATCAAAGACGTTGAGAATGAATCGCGCCGGTTGGCCGGTGCCGCCAATGAATGCCTGATCGACTACTGCTCTACGAAAAAAAGACAACAACCACCTTATGAGATTTTCAAATATTTGATCAGATCCTCAATTTAACATCCGACACGACGCACCAACGGCCCCAAAAGAGAAAACCTCCTACCCTCTCACGCCTTAAACGTAGGCGACCCCCGATTCAAAAGGCGTCTTGTCGCCCTGCCGCACGACTCGCCGGGCCGCCGCTCTCCCCCTTCCTCCACCCGCACACATGTACACCGGGAAGAGCTCCTGGCTACGTCACTGGTTAGCGTATGTCAACCTGGTTAGCGTATGTCAAGAACAGAAATGACTGTCAGCGACAGTCATTTCTGTTCTTGCTCTTTATGAACATCGATGGTCTAAACCGTGTCTGCGTTCGCGCCACACACTAAAATTTATCGAACGCTCGACGCCTTCAAACGTGCCAACATGTCCGCCAACCCTTTGTCTAAGGAAGACGGGGGTCGCCTTCCCGGGGCGGTCATAACCGACGCCAACTGCCGCCTGCGCAGAACATTTCCTTACCTGCATACGGTGCACACGACTTGGATCTTTGACTGAAGTCAATGCAGCGCTCTCGGTGACTTCGTAAGAAGAGGCTGAGCCGCACAGAACAATAAAGAACGTTCCTGCGCTGGGACGCCTCCGTCAAACGTTCGAGAAGAAATACCGTTATGACCGAAGGGGAGCGCCGGTGGCGTCGGCGGGGAACGCGCTCGGCACCGGGCAAGCGCTCTCCCACGCATGCGCGAAGAATGACGTGTCATACGAGAAGACCAATTAGCGAACTCATTTGCGCCTTTCCACAGCCAATCGCAGCGTCCAAACAGGTGCACCCTCTGTGAGGTAATACTTACCTCGTTGCTGCTCCTTCGCGGCGAACTTCACCTTGTAGCAACAAGGCGTGAAGTTGGGCTAGTTGGTTCATAATGCAAACTTGGAAACTGCGCGAAAAAAAAGCCAGACAAGAACGAGAAGTGGACGAACACAAAGCTGTGTTTGTCCACTTCTCGTTCTTGTCCCTGGTTTTTTCGCTCCGTTTCCAAGTTTGCTTCACTTTGTAGCACCGCATTCTTAGTGTCTGCTGCGCCTGAGGAGGTAACAAGCGGATCGCTTCCCCTCTGGCCGGGAGGAGGGTGGTAAAGGCGGTCTGTTACCTCCTTTTGGTCCTTTTTTTTTCTAAGAGTGTAGACAATCTTTTCGACTTAATAGCGGCGCGCGTTCTACATGCAGCGACATTCGCAGAACCAAGAACATGCGCGGCAACATCAAGGAACTTCAAAGCAGACGACATAAATACCCCGAGAATAAATAGTCGGAATAACCCGACAAATCATTTTTATATCGATTATGTGTACATTTAATGTGTCCTATTATTAAGGATGACAAAACCATGCATTGGCAACTGACATCGGAAAAGCTTGCGGCGCTTTTCAGTCGAAAATATTGTCCGCTATTTGACGCCAACTTTCGCCGCCGTATGCTCGCTTGTTGGCGGCAGTTGGCGTTGCGACCGCTTGCGCCATCTCTTGTCTCCCGTGCCAAACGGTGCCCTATTGTTTGAAGACCGGTGGCTTCACTGCGTTTCCATAGGATTTTTTATTATTTTTTAATTTTTTCTCAGATAAGTTTGCTTTTTGAAAATTTTATAAAAAATGCACCACCTGGGGCAACGCTGCACAAAATCGTTGTGCGATAGGTTAAGAAACCGATTTTTGCTCTCGATTTCAAGAGACTGGCCGCTATTTGAGACACCCTGTATTAGGAGCTTGATTATTTTCGGTAGGGAGAGTCGTTGGGAGTTCAGAAACGACCTGTTCTTGACTTATGAATTATTTCGCGAGCTTCTCTCTTAGATCCTTAGTAGAGCATTTTGGTCTGATACGCAAAAGAAAAATGAAGGTTACACTCGAAGCTTGCTCTCCAAAGAAATAAAAGTACACATGCTTCTGAGTTTTCAAAGCCTAGTTTTTGTTATTAGCGATTTTGAGAAATTGGTCAAGCTAATATCTACGTAGCGGCGCAGGAACAAACAAACAAAACAGAAAAACATCCAAGACATGAAACCTACACTTCCTGTTTAAAGGACACTTTCAGTAGAATAATATAGCGCAGTTTCATAAAAGAACGAACTTAAGATTGTTTTCGACATAAAAAGAAACATAATTATAAGTGATATGAAGCGTATAGTTCGTTAGCTTGCCCTAAAGGGAAACTGAAATCATTTTGTGGTCGTCGTTTTTCTATTACAATGTCAACCAACGCGCCCAGTAAACATCCAAATAAAGCTGATTCGTGGCCTTTTTTACCCGACCAAGCATGAAGAGATGCCCCTTGTTCTTATATAAATCCAGAAATAAGAGGTCGGTCGCAATGGTTTGACGCGTTTTATAGAAGATAAAGGCAGCTCATGATTGCAATTGTGAGATTCCTAGGATGCTTACAGCGTGTAGAATGAGCGTGTACCATGAAACACAATGTCAAAATTCACTTTGCCCTCCTAAATATGTTGCCTGGTATTCGATCGCGATAAAAGAGAAAAAGAAATATGTATAATTGAGGAGAGTTCGGCGCCCTTAAAATGGCACCGGCCACAAAACGGTTTAGGCAGAAAATTTGAATTTTTTCATACCTGTAATTAAGCGCCACAGTTAATTTTTCGAAACGAGATAACCATATTCAGTAGACAACCATGATGAAAACATACGTTTTACGTCGCTCTCAACTTTTTCACGAAGAATCGGAATATTTCCAATTTTGGACTTGTCATCAGGAATTTTGTGTGTTTTTTCCAATTTCCACAAGCGTATTCATAGAAGTTTTTACAAGGATCCTTGGTCTGGTTCATGCTGGCCAAAATCATTTTAGCTGCAGAAAAATTCAACATTAGGCTTGTACCAAATATAAAATGCGGTTATAAAACTAGCTCTAATTTCCCTTAAGAGATGGACATGGTCTGCACCCTCATCTATCGCAGAACAATAAGTATTAAACTACCTAGTAGCGTCACTAACGAGAAAAACACTGCGCAAGCTAATCAATTAAGATAACCAACAAAGAACAGCATTTGCTGTTTACGTATCCAAAAAATAGCCTTTCCTTGCAAACTGTCTGTTACTTCGTGGGGCAGGGGAAAGGGGGGGGGCAATCCCCCACCTGAGATAAAGAAATATGTAAAAAAGACGAGGTGAGAAAGAAAAAATCTCACTCCCCTCCAACCAACTCCACCGTCGCCGCCCTTCACCTCTTCTTCTCCCGAACAGTAATGACGCCTCTGGTTGTCATTACATCCAACCCCATTGCAACCGGGACATAAACCACAAATACGCTTGAGCGCATCAACCGCCTTTTTTTAGGATGAAAATTTGAGTTTAGAAAGCAAACCTAACAGTAAACAAATCAGTAGTAACGCCAGTAGAGTAATATGCCGACTCAGATAACAAACAAAAATAAATAATATAAAATATTGTTTTAGGAGAGGGCACAATCAATTGTACTCAATAGGTACGACAGGCGGGGCTTTCACTTCTGTAAACATTCAAACATCACGGCCTTAATTTGTTTATTTAATCAGGGGTGATGTTCGACCACCAGACATGCGAGCAGCAAACATGGTAAAACCCTAATTATGTACTCGAGCAAAACATCATTATGTTACTTCATGAAACGATATTACATATATATATATATATATATATATATATATATATATATATATATATATATACATATATATATATATATATATATATATATATATATATGAAAATATGATGATGATTGAACCGTACTTGATCGAATGAATCTTACGAAACGCACAAAAGCCAAAATAAACGGCGGAGCCAGGATCCTGGCTCCGCCGTTTATTTTGGCTGTCGAGGGTTTCGTAAGACATTGATTTATTCGATCAAATACGGTTCAATCATCATCATATTTTTGAATATTTCCTCTTTGGAGACCGCTGTACAATGTTGAAAAATGCCCGTGATATATGCCTATCTATATATACATATATTTCATCTCAAATCGGGCAGCCTAAAAGGGTCTAATTTTTAATTTTGACGAAAAAAATATATGTCTTGGCGGCATTTCTCAAATTAAGGAGGGCGCAAACCGCATGTTCCCCAGATTTTTTGTTCTCTAATTACGAAGCATAGAAGCCGCATTGGCAGAAACTAGTATTTTTGCCTGCCGTCGCAGGTTGCGGGTTTGACACCCTGTGCAGGCGCTAGTTTTTTGCCTCTACTCTTTTAACATTTACCCCTTATTTAATAAGTACTATAAAGATACCTTGGAGTATTAAAATATTTTTAGGAATTTTATTGTTTTCCAAAACAAAATGTCAAACTTGTCACTCAGGTCGATTTTTGGTCAAATTTGACCGGTCATTACCTTGTCTGTACTTAAGATAAATTTTCTTTCCTTAGCTCTATAGAAAGCCCAAAGTAAGCCCATTATAGATATAATAATACCATTATGATCTGTTAATTAGCCGCTCCACAACCTTCACGTAAACGTTGTGCAAAATAACTAATGTTGAAAGTTTGATGTCTATTTTCTCAAAATCCTATTTTTGCTAATTTTTATTTTTAAATTTCTTTTAGATATAATAGTCGACTACAAGAAAATACAATCTAGAAATGTAATATTTCAGTTGTCTGTCTTCTATTTTAGCCGCAATCGCGTGAAATGTGTGCTCCTTCGATTAAAATACAGCAACCTTACAGGCATATGCGCCTCTACGATTTCGAAAATATGTTTTTATTTTTGTTTACGTTTTTAAAAGGAACGTAAAGTAGGCGAACTTGTGATATTCATTGTAATTTAAAACTTGAAATAGGAAAGCAACCACATCAACACACTACAAAAAATGAGTAACATGTATATACAAACCAAAAGGCAACGCAACATGTCAAAAATTGTTTCTATATAGAACGGTTCAAAGTAAACGAGGGTGGCTACTCATTATACAGCCGATTGCGATTGAATGATAAATTCTCACACCATTCAAATCTTGTACATAATTGTTCTGGAATTTCTTGAACAAGTTTCAAAAGTTGACAAAAAAAAAATACATTACCCACTTCTTCATCAGACGCGCCCAGCGAAGAGCCATATGGCTCGAGAAAGCGCGTGTGAAGTCAACGTGCCGTCATCTTGCACTTCGATTTTGCTGAAAACTGGAGTGTCGTTATCCAGCGTGCGGTGCAAGGACACCACTGGAAGACCAAGTCGGTTTCCATCTTAACCTGCGTGGCTACATAGTGAGCGACGACATCGTACATGACTCGTCCCATGCGCTCTTTGCGCTCAACGTCGTCGAAGGGCGGCTGGAAGAAGTATTGCCTATTTTCACGCAACTCGTTTATATTTCAGGCGGTGCTCCAAGCCACTTCAAAAACAGGCACCAGGTGTACGAATTCAAAAAAGAAATGTCCTCGTCAAGTGGATATTCTCCGCATCAGGACACGGGAAAGCTTATGTGATGGAGTGGGCGGCGTGCTCAAGCAACAGGCATCCATGTATGACTTGACAACTACAGAATTGCACTCCATAACCAACGCGCAAAGCTTCGTTGAGATACTCAGACCGAAAGTCAAAGGGATCGTTCTACTCTCAATTGCCAAAGAGAAGCTCACGCGTTTCCGGGAGCTCAAGAAAAAAGAGTGGGAGAAGGTAAACCCACCAAGAGGCATCCGATCCTCACAGGTGTGGAGTAAGACACTGGAGAAAGGCGCCTTGAACGTTGCCCTAGGAAAGATTTGCGAAAGCACACGGTAGCTGTATACACGTGTCAAGGCATGGACGTGCCGCTTTGTGCCCGAAATTATAAAAGAAAATCATCAGTGAGTGCGTGCCGGCATGTTCGAAACTGCAACTGTGGACTGCGTGGCTCCTACACAGTGTGAAAACTGATTCATAGCTACGTCGAACTAGTAAAAAAATGTACTGCCTTCGGAAAATGTGCCATCGATGTTTTTGTGTTTCTTACTGGTTCTGCGAGCGCGTTTCTACATTACTGAGGTGCACGAACTGTGCAGTCAACCGTCAGCGATCAGCAAGATGTGAGGATAACAAAATCCGACGCATATTTCCCGAAAATGTATGTACACGATTTGAATGGTATGGAAATGTACCATTCAATCGTAATAGGCTGGGTAATGAGTAGCCACCATCGTTTACTTTGAGCCGTTCTACATAGAAACCATTTTTGACATGTTGCGTTGCCTTTTGATTTGTTTATACTTGTTAATCATTTTTTGTAGTGTGCCTATGTGGCTTATCTTTTATTTCAAGTTTTAGATTACAATGAATATCACAAGTTCGCCTACTTTACGTTTCTCTTTGAAAATGTAAACAAGAATAAAAACATAATTTCGAAATCGTAGGGGCACACAATGCCGGTAAGGTTGCTGTATTTTAGTCAAATGAGCACACATTTCATACGATTCGGCTCAAGTAGAGGACATAAAACCAAAAATATTACCTTTCTAGATGGCTTTTTCTTGTAGTCGAAAATAATATCAAAAATAATTTAAAAAATAAAAATTTACAAATATGGGTTTTTTGAGAAAATCAACTTCCAACTTTCAACATTAGTTATTTTTCACAACGTTAACGTGAACGTAGCGGAGCGTCTAGACAGCAGATCATAATGATATTATTATATCTATAATGGGCTTGCTTAGGAATTTCAATAGAGCTAGAAAAAGAAAGTTTTACCTTAAGTACAGACAAAGTAATGACCTGTCAAAGTTGACCGGAAATCGACCTGAGTGACGAGTTTGAAATTTTTTCTTAAAAACAATAAAATACCTAAAAATATTTGGATACATCAAGGTATCTTTATAGTACCTATTAAATGAGAGGGAAAGTTAAAAGGGTGGAGGAAAGAAACTTGCGCCAGCAGAGGGTTTCAAACACGCGACCTGCGACGGCAGTCAAAAATACTAGTTTCTGCCACTGCGGCATTTATGATTCGTAACTCGAGAACAAAAAATCTGGGCAACATGCGGTTTGCGACCTCCTTCATTTCAAAAATATCCCCAACACACATAATTTTTTCGTCAAAATTAAAAATGACACTCATTTAGGCTGCCCGATTTGAGATGAAACCAGTTATGACAGATATATATACTGTTATTCATCTTTCCGAGATTGTTTAGCACGGTATGTCGCAAAATGAAATACCTCTAAAGAGGAGCAGGAGCAGGAGGAGGAGGAAAGGAAGGGAGTAGGAGAAGAAGCAGAGGACAAGGGAGGAGCACGGGAGGAGGAGAGGGATGATGAGGAGGGCATACCCTCCCCTCAGTACCCTCCCTCCTCCTCCTCAAGGGCTGCGCTCTAATTCGGCATTACAGGAAGTTGTGAACGTCTTTCATTGATTTTGATAATTAATTACTCCCAACCAGACAGATATCTTTCAAATGTTTGCTTTTAAGAGACTTAGTTCCAATGTGTTACATTCTAGTTGAATGTCTTCCTTTGCTTGTCTTACATACTTCAAATTTAACCCAGGTGATTTCATATATATGCTTTTGAATTCATTCATATAAACCTTTAGGGCATAAAAAATAAAGCTGAGGATTGTTTTGTGGTTGTCGAGGTTGCTATTCCTTATCTCAAAGCTTAGCGGGCTTAAATAGTTGCAACTGTTCCAGCTTCTTGTTTCCGCCCATGCGAATCTCGTCAGGACTTTATTAAGCATTTAGATTAAGGAATCCTAAATTATTTAAACTTGGATGAAGCTGCCAGTATCATGTCTACAAAGACGTGATACTTGCGTCGCCGCCACTGCGCATGCGCCGAAGCCTAACCGCGTTTTGCACTTTGCGGGCGCTATTTTAGCGTACTGTATTTTTTAAGTTCGTGCGTACGCAAAGAGTGAGTACGCTCCACCAAGGTGAATTCGTGATAAGCGAAAAGTTGGCTAAAGCCAAGACGAGCACAGTTAGAAAATAACGGCTCCCAGGACTGCGACTACGGCAGCATTGGTGGCCGTCGTGGGCGCGACGTCGGCCGCATCCTCGCGACTGCGATTTTCGATGCAGGACGACATTGCACGCCTACGGGAGTTGTACGTGATACAGACGACCCGGACGGGCCATGTGGCGAGAGTGCGCTGTGCCATCAACCACAAAATACCTAGTGCAATGTACCCCGAAGCCCGGCATCGTGCTCTTGAAGAAATACCGCAAGAACAGCGGCCCTCCAGCTACGTGGAGTGGATTTTGCCACAGAACGCGATGCCCAGAACGGTTCACTTCCCGTGGCGGCAACTCTACCTCCACTTCATGGCCGACGGTGGACTGGGGGACTTACTATCGCACGTTTCACCTCAGCTGATGGTGATTTATAGCAAGAGCAGCATTGACATGACGAAAAAAAAACGTTTCAAAATGAGAAGAAAATGAAACACGTCACAAACGGTTCGGAAGACCCAGCAAGGTGGGCAACGATCGGAGGCCACTTGCAGCTGGAACATTCTCGGCAAAGGCGTGGTGTGCGAAGGTGGCGAATGTTAGTGCACGAGAGCCTCTCTTACCGAGATGGCGCAAGCGGACACGACCTGTCGACCGCTCGCGTCGCATTCTCATACTTAAACAAATCTAAAGTTTGACTCAAAACTAAAGAAACGATTTCTTTTTCCGAAGTTACATCATTTTGTGAGTGAAATTAAAATAGTTACTGCATCTTAGATGTGGTGCGAGCGCGAGGTGATTGGGTGTTTGCGTCGCTTCGGAGAAACGCTATTCTAAAACTGTCTGGCGAGGTGTGCCTTAACGCAAGCGCTAAATTTAGCGCTAGCGTGAGCCAAAACTGCGTAAGTTATCCTAAATTAGTTTCTACTGAGACGCATATTGACACCTCATGGGCGTCGTATCAAACAAAAAAATATTTCATACACTAACCCTGGGTACTTTTAACAGCGCTCAAGGTAGGTGACTACATCATTACTTTGTATAAGGCAGCCAACGTTATCTGCTGCTCCAATAAATTGTCAGTTACGTCGTAGCACTGTTGAAATGTTGGCGAGTTGGTTATGCGTTAAGAAACTAGAAACGGTTTGAAGACGGAGGAAGGAGGAGAAGTGCCAGTTGCATCTAAGTATTCTCACCTCTTTCTTTGCATGCTTCTGTTTCACAAACTTGTCTTTGGGAAATATCTGGTACAATTTCAAAGAAAATTTAATTATTTACCTTGATGTAAGATATACATGGCTTTAGTATGAATCTTCTAATTTCTTTATTTATACTCGTGACACGTTTGAAGCTGACAGGCATGAATTAGTCAACATTATACGAAGCAAAAGTCTTCAAACGATGCTCTGATTATATTACTCACCAAAGGTTGACTGTGCAGCGCTGAGTTCAGCTAACAGCAAAATCAAGTAAAATCCCCAGATTACAATCAGCTGCCGAGCATGAGGAAGCATGTGCCTATGCCTCGATGACCAAGGTGTACTTCTGCGCATACTTTCTGAAGATCACAAAAGAAGTTTATTATTGGTATTTGAAAAAGAGCTGTATTCACCGAAAATGAGTTTTTTTTTACTTTTTAGAAACTTTTGCTATGTAAATGCTACTCATATCGTAGTGAATTACACTTGTTTATTGCTGTATAACCCCTTCTGAGGGCTTCTAGAGACGTTGCACACATAAATTACCGCGGGTGGCACTAAAGCACTCACCAGAGAAAGTATGGAATGTCAATTTTAAGCAAGGTTATTTTTTTAGTTGTGTATCAGCGTGACATGTGCAGCAACAATTAAAACACGATATTTTCGAATGAAGCTTGATTACTAATCTACAGAGATCTACTTCAGAGTAAAGACAAAACGCGTTGCTTCTTTATTTGAACGACAATTTACTTCCTTTAGATTGCCTAACAACTTTAGTGCACGACCGAAAGGTTATTTGAAAGGATATATCGTATTAAATTGGGTTTCAAAATTCTACCTAAAAATGCATGGAGTTATCAACCACAATTGAACATCAACGAAATGCTGGCCAAATGCCCTTCAGCAAAAACTAAGACGTTTGAAATATACCACATTCTAATTTGAGTGTATTTCAAGTAGCGTTCATAATTGTGAGTACACAAAAAATATACCGAAATTATATAAACTTTTTTTTACTTAGTACTAAAATATTTTTCTGAAAATCTTATTAAATTACCTTTATTTGAACTACATTTGAAGTAATCTGCATGCGTTATGGAATATGTAAATACTAAATTTGTAGGCACAAGATTCCTTTCACATACATTTCTTAAAATATTAATTTTTTTTCATATTACGCATGAGTTAATCTCGCATCTCCAACGGGCAATAGTGGCAGGCAACTTTTATATAGTTTAATGTAAACCAATACGCGCACATAAAAAAGCTTGTTGTGTTTACAAGTCTAGCTCAATTTACCTTATATTTATTATATTTATGATTGTACTAACCTGAAATATTTGTTGGGCAAATAACCACAACGCTCACCACGTATCTTCCATGATCCGGTTGAAATCTTCTGCTCCACTACACTGTCTTCACGACGTCAAAAATGCTTAGAACCACAACGAACAGACGAGACGGTAATGTTTGCTGAGAATGTACGATACCCGAGCTTTTTAAGAACAAAGCTTCAGAGGCAACAATGGAAACGCTCGCCCACTGACATTATCTTGAGCGTCGAATTTCTCTACATTTGTGTAAACACATGTAGTCTGACAATGGGCTTGCCTGTGGCTATAGCTGCGTGTTGCCTTATGCCGCCAGATTGGTGAGCGATGCTGTTCCCTGTTCCTTGTCTTCGTTTTGTTGAAGGCCAAAAATGACAAGAAGGATGATGTCTGGCGCTGCGTCTCTGCTAGAGTGGCTACATTGTCCGGTTGCTATTTTTGACTCAAAGATGCAATAGGCCTTTTGTGAAAACAACAAGATGCCTCGCGTGATGTCCATCACGCGTCTCTTTCTTTGTCTGTGCGCATATCCCACCTGGCACCACGGAGAGCGAGAGAAATAATGAAGGTGGCTCAAGATAGGAAGGGACGGATTCAAAATACCGAAAATAAAACTGCGAATTATTGAAACGCCGAATATTTAAACATCGTAAAATTAAAAAAGCCACAAAATAAATAGCAGAAAGATGAAAAAAATATCAGAAATGCATTTGTTCGAACAGTACAGCACAGAAGGTTAATTATTACAAAATATGACCTTGCATACCAACAGCCATGGTTCCCTTGAGAAACCAGAAGACACATTTTATGTTCTGCCACATATACGATAGGAATTGCCTATTTATTGCAGTTCAAACTGATGGATTGCGTGTGATTCCTCGCCAAAACGTCAGGACGTCCACTTTGCCCCAGTTTTTGTTTATCATTTCCCAGCGTAGTTGTGTCTTGTGAGAAGAGTGGTTTCAAAAATATGTACACCTCTCGCACTCACACTTCGATTGGCAGGAACGAATGAGCGGCAAGCTGCCTTACCTTGATAGCGAAACTATTATACATCACCTTTGCAGTGCGCTGACAGTCCTAACTTCTGTACTCTCCTCCATATTGAAAGGCATAGGTGGAACATGCAACCATGCACGTTCGACGACGGGAGAAGTGTGCGAGCTGCGTTTATTTCTGCAAATTCAAAGTGCGTGCTCGCAATCTTCGAATTTAATGCAAGTCCAAGGTCTGCAGCGGAATTAGGCATTTCTTCGGAGAGGACCTTGTCAGCCATCTAGGTTCGTCTTGCCACGAGACTGTAGACAAGAGGACGCACGCGGCCGTGAACAAAAAACATGAATTGTGTGCATCTGTTCAATGAGCGGCGACACGATCTTAACATTCATCGACCACATTGTCGCGTTAAACAGTCGCTTGAGGTTGTCGTCAAAAAAAATAGAAGACGATCTTCATCTTCGCATGTGCAGTCGCAACGCAGGTAGTCCTGTCCATCTAGGTCCTGAACTGACATTCGATGTTGAGCTGCTGTGAGGGTTCGCGTGGACAGTCTGCTTTCCTCGTTCTTCTCACCAGCTGGCGCAAGGCTTCGCTGCTTGGATACGTGCTACCTTGAAGACGCTGCTACACTAGCCGAGACTTGGTGTACAATCTACACGGGAGCCTCGCTTGAAGATCTCGTAAAAGCCCTCATATCTCTCTTCTCCCACCTGAAGAACCGTAACCCTGCAGACATCTGGGCGTAACTTCAATGGGACATTGTCTTGGAAGCAATTTTGGGAATATCATCTGTAGAGTGGACGGTAATCAGACTGACGTAGCACTCATTTTGTTTTTCACACCTCCAGTTGTGCCTAATACCTAATTTTTTGTCAAGCACGTACACCAAACCATCACATTTCCAGCTTAATTTTTTTTTCTTTTGGAAACATGAGACAATTACAGCGTCGTTCGTTCCATTTGTACGCCACCAAAGTAACTAATGTCGCGCACAGCTCTGAAATTCTTTCATAAGCACTGTGCAGCATCGCTTTCTTTTCCGGCAACCAGAACTCTTTTTGTCTAGCTGATTTGCACTAGAGATAGCAAAAATAAAACTTTACTTCAGTTTGACCTTAAGTGCTTTGCTGAACAACGCGCTAAAAGCTTCGTGTCACTACAATCTGCCGTGAATGAGACACACACGACTATGTGATGGCAACGAAGCGTTTAAATATAATGGAATTGATAGGTGAGTTTCATTTGAAAAAATACAGATTACACAAAACACACAAAAAACACGAAAACTAAGCTGATACATGTCTGATCGCCCACAAATGGGCGATTAGAGATGTAACCATTCACACTTTTCGGCGTTTTGCTTTTCGGCGATTTGAAATTGCGATATTTTGGTTTTTGGGAGGTTTAATTTTTCGGGGCTTTGATTTTTCGGCGTTTCGATGTTTAGCCTTTTCACAATTCGGCGTTTTGATTTGCGACGTTTTGATAGGGACCCGGATGGGAAGTCGTAGTAATGAATTTCACACGTCACCTCCCGAAGACCAGCGTGAGGCACATATTGAACACCAGTGCTGACTCAAAGTTCGGCTCGAACTCGCGTTCAATTGCTCAGAGCACGAGTCCCAGCCGAACACTGACGGAGCACTCGTGTGACTTCAATATGTCACCCGCGCTGGCCCCCAGTACTTGGCGCGGAATATCAACCACTGGCCAAACCCAATAGACCTCTTGCGAATCTTAAAACAACTTCAGCGGCGCCACAGAACAGGTGGCACATGACGTAGGCAACGAAGCAGACCCAGGCAAGCGGGTGAGGTCAGGCGAGCAACCGCACCACTGCAATAACATCTTTTTCTTTCTCACTGTATTCAGTATCACGTGGTAGATGTTGCGTGAGCACAAATGAGCACAGAGGACTTCTCGTTGCCTTTCGGCATTTTTGCAAACAAATATTGTTCGCCAGACCTCACCTGTTCACCGGCGTATCCTCCGTCGCGTCCAAGGTCGCCTGATCCTTGATTTGTCTGCTACAACCGATTGTACAGACCGTTTCCGGCATCTCTTTCGACGCCGAGGTCGGCGGTGCTCATTTTCGCCACACGACTACTGTGAAGACAGAATTCTGCTCCGATAGGTTTCTCGTTGATAATATTACATAGACCAAGAAGGACGAAAAAGGTACTCAGAGTTGATGATGACGTTTCATTCTCTGAAGATTGGAGCAACAACTTAATTCTCTTCTAGCCATCGCTACTCATTTATATATATATATATATATATATATAAACGCCTTTTAATGGTAACACTTTTTGGTGGAGGTACGGATTTACTCCTGACCTGGAACTCCGAAGCAGGTGTCTCCCACCCTACACCGGTATTCCAGGCAGCACGGGTCATTCGCATACAAAAAATGTTCTATGGTCGGCTATAGAAAATTCATTGTATGGCCGGCTATAGAAAATTGGCCGCTTTTATGGCTGCCTATACCTTTTCCTATGGTCTCCCCTATGGCTGCCTATCGTTTTTTTAATGGGCAGCTATAGAATGTTGTATAGTTTACTTCATGGGTCTCTTTAGAAAGTATGCTATAGCCGCCTATGGCTTTTTTTTTGGTTCCTTCAGCCGTCTATAGTTCTTGTATTGTCCGCTATAAATATTTCTATAGCTTACTATGTGGATCTTTTTAGACACAGCGCTATAGCAGCCTATGGCTTTTCTCATGGTTTACTTAACCGTGTGATGATGTGACTTAGTGTGCAAAAGAAGAAGGGTGGGTCAACCTAGAGTTCCTGTATAGGCTCCCTACGGGAGCCAGAGTTGCACGTTCATCTCCGTAGCGCCGTCTTTCCTGCACGGCATGTTGATCCCGCTCGCCACGTGACTGAATTCTGCGAATGGCGGCGCCGCGCGTTCGAGGCGCGCGGCGCGCTCTGGAAGCGCGAGCACGAAAGCTCCGTGCCTTCAGGCTTTGCTCGAGCGCGCGAGCTGGGCAGAAACGCAAAAAGCGCTGGTCTCGCGCTTCTAGCTTTGGCTTCGCTCGCAGATTAAGTGAAACGAAGTATAGTAGGGGAACGTACACCGAGGCGCGTGCAACGTCTGCTATCCTGCACGGCGCGAGATCCGGCTCTCACGTTATCTGCCAACCACGGCTCTGCTAGGGGCCTATTAGCGGCGAGCATGTTTTGGTGGCGCACTCGCTACGGTTCCCTCTGTGACGTCATTACCTTGCGAACAACAAGTGCGATGGTGCCTGAAGGCATTGTGAAGCTGAAATCATTGCGTCTCAAAGGAACACTGCCATACACCGTCAAAAGAGCACTGTGCAGTTTCATGTCTCGTCTTTCCTGACGGCACTTGATCCGGCGTCGTCACGTTAATCGGCAGGCCGACCACAGCTGACGCTCTCTGTCGCGACGTCGCTAGTAGACGCTTTCAGGCAGCTGTGCATAGGCGCCGCCATAACCGACCTTCAATTTTTGTTTCCTCTTATTCCGTTCGCTTCACTTCACCATTGCCACAACAGGACAGGTTTTGCCATTTTAAGTGTTGCTGTGTCCTTCTCTCCAGCGTAGGCCCTTGTGGAGGCTCATCAACGCCCGCTTCAGTGGCTCGGCATCCCGGTAAGACAAGAAAAGGTCGGCAATGGCGGCTCAAGCCTGGCGCGTGTGTAAAGCGTCAACCCATGGATTGGCTCGGAGGGACAAGGGAAGGCGACAAAGAAGAGAAGAGATGAGGAGTGCGTGCACGGAGAGCGTGCGAAGGACTGGCCGGGAGAACACGCTGGGTACGAAAGACACCATTGGCCAGAGCAATCGGCTGCTCGCTCCTGCTGTCTGAGCAGCAGCCTTGTCCCAGCGAGGGCGGGGCATAGAAATCTACGCTGCCATGTTTCCTACTGCGAGAGCACATGATACGGTTACTCTTGGGTCATGGAGGAAGCCAACCGCTCCCGCTCCTGACTGCCTGCCACAACCGTGGCCCGACAACGACAGCTCCAGACACGAGACCCGCTCCTGCGCATGGTTGTTTCAAGACATGTTGACTGTTGCGTTTCCCTCTCTTTCATTTCTTTAACTAAGTTTTCTTTTTCTTTGAGTATAAGCTAATGAACTCTTGATTTCTTTTGTAAATACATGTTTTAAGAAAAACGATGGACGTGTGTATCTTGTCTGTATTTAACCCTAAAGAACCTTGCTGCAATTAACTAGCGTCGGCGACAGGACAAGATATTGTCTGTTTCCTCGTTTTTCTAAGTAACAATAATTTATCAGAATGGAGGTTAGAGAGGTCATGTCTTTGGGCGCTGAGCTGGGACTGGCAGGAGTGGAGTTGAGGACGTGCGTAGACAAGAAGCGAGCACGCCAATGAGAAGAGGGGACAGCTGAGAGGGAATCACAGTGCCTCAAGGCAGAAAGTGAGCAATGCATTATCGAATTAAAAATTCGTCTTGCAGAGGCTAGCGAAACCGAGATAGGACGAGCAGATGGCAGTGAAGGGTCACGTCGGGCATCTATATTGCTATCTCCTAGTCCTCACAAGCTTATGCCTCGCTTCGATGACAGAAGGGACGATCTCGACTCGTATTTGAGATTTGAGCGTGTAGCTCAGGGGCAACATTGGCCGCAACAGAAGTGGGCGACTGCTCTAAGTATTTG